>CAUOFW020000336.1:1104698-1187724 GCA_963454935.2 Ilex paraguariensis
CCCCCCCCCCCCCAACCCCCCCCGGGGCCCAAAAAAAAAGGAAGAACATACCATTACAATAGTATAAAGTATGAAATTTAGGGGGAAAATCAGTTCCAAGTACAGCATTTTCATAAATGCAGCCACCGACAAAATCATATAACAGTGAAAAACATAGCCAATGATTAACTAATGTTCCTTAACATACTTATAAAAAAGAGATATAACCAACATACCCAAGCGGTATACAATTAAATTTTAGAAGTAATCCATCTTGATCAGCATGATATTCTCAGATCCAATACAATATGCAGAAAGTAACCATAATCCAATACCCGATTATCAACAAACTAAAAAAAACATATACACATGAGATCAATAACAACAGCCGCAAAAACATATATACATATTATTCATAAAAGATCTAGATCACATTAAGCAGTGCGTTTGGATAGGCTAACGTTAATAGAATTCAAGATATGGGAATTCAGCACATTTACCAACAGATCTAGCCTCATTTAAGAATACCCCGACCCCCAAAAAACCATGTTCAATGCAACACAGATTAAATTTGGTACCATTAACACTTAATTAACTGAATAATCATCAGAGAGTTGGATCAAACTTACAAGTTGTATTCAGATCAAGAACAATCGAGAGAGAGAGAGAGCAAGAGAGAAAGAACTTGACTTCAGGAGAGAGAGAGAGAGAGAGAGAGAGAGAGAGAGAGAGAGGTTTAGACAAGCAATGATGAGGAACAAAACACGGAGAGACTTAAAGCGAGGACTATATATATCTAAGTGGTGGTCGTGTATGTATATATATATAATCATGCAAAACCATTAGAGGGAGAGGGAGAGGGAGAGGGAGAGAGAGTTATGGTAAACCATCGGGGGGTGTGAGATGGATTGACAGGAATGCCCTTCGTTGGTTCAATAATTTACATCCGCATCCCACACGCGGCTCTTGTTGGCGGCCTTCTTTAATTCTAATACGCGTTCTTTAAAGTTGAAGTTACTAAAGTTAAATAGGAGGTTTTTTTTTTTTGTTAGTGTCCATGCACCACCCAATATTCTTTCTGAGTAGGTGATTAATTTTTAGGAATAGAGTTGATAATTGTGTTGTGTTGTGTCTTCGTACGAGATTCGTCTCGTATTATTATGAGTTATTGTCGAGTACTCATGTCGTGTCGATTAACTTGTTTATTTTCGTATCGAGTTTATGTTTTGTTCGTATTGACCCATATAAACTTTGACTAAAGAATTTAATGCTAATATTTAAGTCTAAAATTTTATTATCAATTAATTGAATTTATGTTCATACTTTTTTTATAAATCAAAAATTAACTTAATAAGTATAAAAATAATAATGAGTAAAAATGTCTTTTTTATAGGTATAAAAATAATAATGAGTAAAAATGTCTTTTTTATATAATATTTATGTCAATGTTTAATAAATAATTAGCATTTTATTTCTATAATATTAGTTAAACGTGTTAATCATATCAATTTCGTATTGTTCGTGTTTAACAATAATCCACCCATTTATTATTCGTGTTAACGAGTCGTGTCATTTATAGGTTTATGTTGAAAAATAATCAGTCTTAACCCACTAATTTCAAGTCGAGTTCGAGTCGTGTTTTCGTGTTGTGTCAAAAATTGTCACCCTTATTTGGGAGTATAGAAAAAAATTAAATTTAAGACGTTTGAGTTACCAAAAATCAAGTTCAACCACTTAAATCACTCCTAAAGTTTAAATTAAATATGAGGTTAGTGATTCAGTTAATGGTCATTTTAGATCTCAAGTCGCAGTTGCGAATTTTGTCAGTTCTCTTTCTTGTAATAGTGTTTGACAAAAAAAAAAGGTAAATGACACAATTGCATTCTGAATTTTATTTTTTTTTTGTATTTTTAATTTATACTTTTAAAGATTAAAATTTATATGTTGGATTATCAATAAAATAAAAATATAGTAATGTGCTTAATTTCAAGAAAATTTATATGCTGGTTCGTTTCTTTTATGTAGAGTTTTTATTGCTAGGGGCACTCGGTCTTCAATTCTAATACGTGTGTAGTTCTTTAAAGTTGAAATTACACTTTGTATTTGGAAAGATATTCGTGTTTTTAATTTATATTTTTAATTGTTAAAATTTATATATTGAATTTTTAATAAAGAGAAGATGGGAATGTACTCTATTTCTTAAAAAATAAATATTATTTTTTTTAATTAAAAACACATAAATTTTAGCATTATGTAAACTACTATGTATAAAAATTATGTAATATGGCAAATATTATCAAAAAAAAGTAAATGTGAGATTTAATGGGAGATTTTTAATCTTTTAAGATGTAAATTGAGAATTTGATAATCTTTTGGAGTGCAAAGTATAGTTTATCCTATTTGCTCTCACCGCTCTATTTATTTGAAAATTAGAGAATAACTATACTCGGATTCTTGATTAATAAATGGCGATCTATTCAATAATCAAATTTTCAAATTTTTCCATTGCTATCAAAGTCATCAATCTAGTCGATTCAAATTTTTCCATTGCTATCAAAGTTAATTTAAATTATGTCTTTTTTTGAATTTTTGTCCGGTTCATAAAAGCCAAAAATCAGAAACTATGGTATTAGTATCTCTAAGAATAAGTCGATTCATCTAGTATTCATACTCATTTGTTCTGCCATTTGCGACTTCGTATCAAGTCGGATTCGGGGTGTGCTCATATTAATGGATAAAAACCTTGAATGTTACTTTTTTTTAAAGATCTTTTAGATGTAGTATGGAAATATATGAATCTAACATTGTGTGAGATTCATGAATTGACCCATTGTGTGAGATAGGATTGTTTTTTTTTTTTTTTGGGTCAAAATTTAACCCATTTTCTTTGTCATACATGTTGAAAATTTTCAAGAAAAAAAAATTGATTTTCACTTGATATATTGGATTTGTATGGTATTCTATTGTTTTTCAATGCTGTTCTAAAATGTAATTGTAAAATTTTTAAAAAAATTAATCCATCACCCAAAAGATATTGAAAAAAAATAATAATCATGAATTGTTGGTAGGTTTAAGTATCAATGTCTCTACATCACCATCAATCTCAGTCCGATCTAATTTAACATTAGGACCACTTTAAAAATTGTTGGATTGCCCACTTAGGGAACAAATAAAACTTAGATTTTTTTTTTTTTTTTGGTCAATGGAAAAAAATTCAACTTTTTTTTTATCAAAGAAGAAAGTTCAACTTGTATCTTCTCTATACTGGAAAACCAACCCAACTGGAACTTTCTCATAGGTTTTATTTTCTTCTTATATTTCTAACATTTTTTTTTTTTTTGGGGTTGAGTAAATATTGAATGCAACGATGATACTATGTGGGGGTGTCCATGGGTTGGGTTACCCATGGGTCCCATTATCCGGCCCAAAAAAATAGGCCCGAAGCCCAATAGTTGGCTCGCTCGAGCCCAATATTCTTAAAAAGAGGNGGTGTCCATGGGTTGGGTTACCCATGGGTCCCATTATCCGGCCCAAAAAAATAGGCCCGAAGCCCAATAGTTGGCTCGCTCGAGCCCAATATTCTTAAAAAGAGGACTGGAGTTACCCCTAAACCCATTACCCGGCCCAAGAGCCCGCCCGTCCAGCCCAACCAACCCACCCACCCTTCCTTTTGAAAAAAAGTTATATTTTTAGACTATTAAATTTAAAAATTTAAAACAAGTCTTCCAATATCGAAATTTGAAGTTTTAAAAATTTAGATATTATAAATAATATATTATTATTTTTCCATATATTAAGCATATAAGTTTTAAATGATAGAGTAATCCAAACGACTGATAAGTTAGTAAGTGTCAACCTAGTTGAGATTTATTCATTCTATTGAATGTGGTTCATTATTTTATTTTTATCTATTTTGACTTTATTTTTGATTTAAAAATATAATTTACACAAATATTAAGTTACAAAAATATTCATTATTTTTAAATAAATATGTATATAAAAAAGCCTGTAAGTAGGCCCGTCCAATAGGCTTACGGATTGGACTGCAGGTAGCCTACCCCTACCCGAAGTCCGGCCTGCCCCCGCCCCGCCCAATTACTCACTTGGGTAAGGACTTGAACTTACACTACTCAGGCCCGGCCCAAAAAAAAAACTCACGGGCCTAGCCTGGCCTGACCTACAAACACCCCTAAAACTATGTTAGCAATGCTGACGTGATATCACTAATCAATAATAAAACATTAAATAAAAAAAGTGAATCTCACTTAAATTACATAGAAGAAGAATGAGTAATTATTTATTTACATGAAGGATTGATTAATAATTTTTGTGGAGTTTATTTACTTATTTATTTTGATTCTATAGATTGGTAATATCATGTTAACATTATCAAGTAGTTTTGCCAATGGAATGAATATTTTTTCCTTGTGTTNTTTATTTTGATACTATAGATTGGTAATATCATGTTAACATTATCAAGTAGTTTTGCCAATGGAATGAATATTTTTTCCTTGTGTTTGGCCTTCCACAATCCAGGGAGCACAAGACTTGACAGAATCAACTCCAGAAATATAAAATATTTTCGAATACTTTTCTCATGGATGCTGACCGAGCTAAACGATGATAAATACCTTTCAACTAACCAGTGTTGGAAAATCTAAAGAAACAAATCTATTTAATATTACAGTTGAAAATTTGAATTTTCAATTTACCAAATGTATAACAACAGTTAAAATTGATCTATTATTTATTTATTTTGATCTAATGATATAAAATTTATTCCAATTTTTTTTTGTCCAAAAAATTAACTTTTCTCCACAACTCGTAATGTCAAATAATTTAATCAACACACTTCTCAATATCAAACAATCTCATCCATTCATATTTATTTATTTCTTTATTTTAATTTTAAATTACATAATTAAAAAAATTTAAAATATTATTTAAAATACAAATATTACAAGACCAGTTTGATTTTTGATATTTTATACTGTCTTCAGACATAGGGTTATTAACTAATAGATAGATATGATGTAGCAACTGATTATAAAGTTTGGGTAATAAATAACGACTAATTACTACTAAGAAAATTAGTTTCGACACAATTTTTTTTAATTTTATATGATTGAATGCTAATTATTATTGAGGTTGTCCATTATTAATTTAAATTCACTGTCTTAAACATTTGATTTTAGGATAGGGTGTCAGCTCTAATCCGTTGACACGAACGATTATAAAATTGACACGATTATTAAATATCTATATAATAAAGTAACTACATTATTTGTCTTGAACTTTTTGCGGCTCAGATCATTTTGATCTGATGGTTCTAATTGGTCTTTCATTTTTTGTATAACTCTAAAACTCTCAACTCTCATATAATTCTCTCTCTCATACTATTATTTTTTTTTTTGTTTCTTCGGTGTTATTTTTGTTATTATTTATTCTATGAAACTAATTCAAAGTTTTTTTATATATATGACAACATGTATTTTGCTATTTGCTTTTTTAATTTGTAAATAACACCCAATATAAATAAAAAAAATAACACATTGATTATAAATAATATTCAGCACGAAATGAACCTTAGATTATAAATCAATATATAATTTTATATAAAATTGACATTTAAATTTTTCCAGTTTATATTAAACTTTGTCGAATTAATATCACATTAATTTTTATTGTTATCAAATTAATATTAAAATTCATTTAATCAATTTATTGGGTACTAAATTAAATTTTATTTGATTTTATTAAATTTTTGATTTTTTTGGTACTAAATTTAGACAAGAGCAATTGTAAAAATAATAAAATTTTTTGGGATGAAATTATTGATTTTCACTAGCAACATTGACGGAAGGGAGACAGAGGGGTCTCTATGCAATGAATTCAAACTTCAATGGGTCTTCGTGTTATTTATAAAATGTTCGGAACTCTCTATTTAATATTGTCAAAACTCAGGGAATGTCCATGATTTTTATCCTTTTTTTTAAATAAACATTAATTTATTATTATTATATCTTAAAAACTTGAGTAGTTATTGGTTATGAGGGTTTTTTGATAACCAAAAAGGAAATGTGTGTGGATTTTTTTCTGTGTATATTTACATGTGGGGAATTGGACATTTAGTGATTAAATATGTAATGATATTGTGTCATTTAGGGTTGAATAGTGATAATAGTGATAAATTAATAAATTTTATAAATGAGTAAAATATAGTTGATTTTATTTATCGCTTAAAGATTATGAATTTAATTGTATTCTATTAGTATTTTTTTTCTTGAGGTATTTATTACATGGCGATAGGGTAGATTAGAAGTATAGTGGTTGAGTTTATAATTATGTTGTGTTATTGGATTGAATGGTAATTAAAGTGATAAATTTGTGAGTCTATTAAATGAACAAAATTTTATTTATTACTTAAAAATTGTAACTTTCAATGGGGTTATGTTAGTATTTTTTTTTTCTAGATGCATTTGTATATATGGTGTTGGTATTGTTTTTGAGAGTTTTTATATATTTTTCTAACAGTGTCTTTAATACGAAGAATATGATCGACAATATATTTTGAGTCATTTTAAAAAAGAATTTGTATGAATATTTTTAAGTTGTTTCTTTTAAATTTGGGTAATTATTTAATATTTTATTTTTTTGTTATATAGTGTTTTCAGACACGAACAATAACTAATACATAATAAATAGTATAAATTAAAGTTTAATATTTATAACACACTAAATAAATTAATTTTTTCGTGAGTCTTGACACGAACACAACACAAATAACAATAACGCGATACGAATAACACGACATGTGGGTCACACAAACACGACACGATTGACATCCCTACTTTTGAACAAGTATTTTTTAATTACTTGGTACCTATTTAACATGTGTTGGCCTGTAACTTTATTACTTAATTTATAATATAATATGATTCATTTTTGCTTTTAATATAACATGATTCTTTGTCAATTTGTTTATTGGAAATCTTTCGTCTGCCTACTCTAGATCCTAATCTAATGGAAGTTGATGTACTTTCTATAGGAAAGGCTATTGTCATGCTTACATGTGGGTATTTTGAATTTCACTTATACCGTCTTTCTGTTTGTTGTGAAAGAATTAAAAAAACCCTTCGGTACTAATCAACTAAATTGTGTAGCAAAATGTANTTTTTTTAATTAAAAACACATAAATTTTAGCATTATGTAAACTACTATGTATAAAAATTATGTAATATGGCAAATATTATCAAAAAAAAGTAAATGTGAGATTTAATGGGAGATTTTTAATCTTTTAAGATGTAAATTGAGAATTTGATAATCTTTTGGAGTGCAAAGTATAGTTTATCCTATTTGCTCTCACCGCTCTATTTATTTGAAAATTAGAGAATAACTATACTCGGATTCTTGATTAATAAATGGCGATCTATTCAATAATCAAATTTTCAAATTTTTCCATTGCTATCAAAGTCATCAATCTAGTCGATTCAAATTTTTCCATTGCTATCAAAGTTAATTTAAATTATGTCTTTTTTTGAATTTTTGTCCGGTTCATAAAAGCCAAAAATCAGAAACTATGGTATTAGTATCTCTAAGAATAAGTCGATTCATCTAGTATTCATACTCATTTGTTCTGCCATTTGCGACTTCGTATCAAGTCGGATTCGGGGTGTGCTCATATTAATGGATAAAAACCTTGAATGTTACTTTTTTTTAAAGATCTTTTAGATGTAGTATGGAAATATATGAATCTAACATTGTGTGAGATTCATGAATTGACCCATTGTGTGAGATAGGATTGTTTTTTTTTTTTTTGGGTCAAAATTTAACCCATTTTCTTTGTCATACATGTTGAAAATTTTCAAGAAAAAAAAATTGATTTTCACTTGATATATTGGATTTGTATGGTATTCTATTGTTTTTCAATGCTGTTCTAAAATGTAATTGTAAAATTTTTAAAAAAATTAATCCATCACCCAAAAGATATTGAAAAAAANAAATCACTAAAACACCACGAAAATGAATAAATAACCTCTCAATAACTGTTTAAATTACAACCAATCAAAATCTTTCATTCATTGATCAACTCGATTCTCCACCAAATTTTACTCCAAATTCAACCTGCAACTGAGAGGGTAACTGGGGGTGAGCTGGGGAAAGCTCAATAAGTAATTTAAAACATAATATACAAAGTCAAAGGACGAGACGATAATTTATCAACTAATTGTTATTCGTTTGATGACACAAGAATTAAAACAATAATTTACGGAATACAAATATATTGAACAAGTCAACGAACTCAAACGTTTGAACAATCAAATCAACCATGATTGAACTCTCGATCAATCCNTAGGACCACTTTAAAAATTGTTGGATTGCCCACTTAGGGAACAAATAAAACTTAGAATTTTTTTTTTTTTTTTTTGGTCAATGGAAAAAAATTCAACTTTTTTTTGATCAAAGAAGAAAGTTCAACTTGTATCTTCTCTATACTGGAAAACCGACCCAACTGGAACTTTCTCATAGGTTTTATTTTCCTCTTATATTTCTAACATTTTTTTTTTTGGGGTTGAGTAAATATTGAATGCAACGATGATACTATGTGGGGGTGTCCATGGATTGGGTTACCCATGGGTCTCATTATCCGGCCCAAAAAAATAGGCCCGAAGCCCAATAGTTGGCTCGCTCGAGCCCAATATTCTTAAAAAGAGGACTTGGGTTTACCCCTAAACCCATTATCCGGCCCAAGAGCCCACCCGTCCAACCCAACCAACCCACCCACCCTTCCTTTTGAAAAAAAGTTATACTNTCCGACAACAAGTTAGACATTATTCGGTGTCTTTTAATTCAATCATGTCCACCCCTCAGGGCCACAAACATGAATCACAATCATAACCATTCCACCAAGTATACCTCATGCACGAGTCAAAAAATCTCAAGTATTCCACCAAAGCTAACATCATAGCAATTAATGACAAGTCAAATGAAAATTATGACTGAACATCGACATCTCAACAATTGAAAGACATATTATTTTGAAATTCAAACTTAAACTTAAACGATATCACAATTTGAATACGAATAAGACGATATCAATAAAATACTCTTTGCAAAGAGATTAAAGGAATGCNATTTAAAACAAGTCTTCCAATATCGAAATTTGAAGTTTTAAAAATTTAGATATTATAAATAATATATTATTTTTTTTTCCATATATTAAGCATATAAGTTTTAAATGATAGAATNGCATATTATGTATAAACCACTTATCCAATTCTTAGGAGAAATCAATATCTAATACCTGAGAATATCATACTTGAACTTCAATTCGAACGGATCGAAAACTTCGATTCAATTCTCTTGTAAAACTCTCTGTTTGGATCTCTTTCTCCTTTTCTTTGTTTCGGCCAACAACTTCTCGTTTTCAAAACTTTCATCTCTTTCCTTAGGTTTCTATCCACCTGCTCTTTCCAAAGCACACACAAAATATTTTCTCTAACATTCTTTCTAAATGACAGCACACAAATTTTCATTGCATGAGTCATAATCGCCNAAATGATAGAGTAATCCAAACGACTGATAAGTTAGTAAGTGTCAACCTAGTTGAGATTTATTCATTCTATTGAATGTGGTTCATTATTTTATTTTTATCTATTTTGACTTTATTTTTGATTTAAAAATATAATTTACACAAATATTAAGTTACAAAAATATTCATTATTTTTAAATAAATATGTATATAAAAAAGCCTGTAAGTAGGCCCGTCCAATAGGCTTACGGATTGGACTGCAGGTAGCCTACCCCTACCCGAAGTCCGGCCTGCCCCCGCCCCGCCCAATTACTCACTTGGGTAAGGACTTGAACTTACACTACTCAGGCCCGGCCCAAAAAAAAAACTCACGGGCCTAGCCTGGCCTGACCTACAAACACCCCTAAAATTATGTTAGCAATGCTGACGTGATATCACTAATCAATAATAAAACATTAAATAAAAAAAGTGAATCTCACTCAAATTACGTAGAAGAAGAATGAGTAATTATTTATTTACATGAAGGATTGATTAATATTTTTTGTGGAGTTTATTTACTTATTTATTTTGATACTATAGATTGGTAATATCATGTTAACATTATCAAGTAGTTTTGCCAATGGAATGAATATTTTTTCCTTGTGTTTGGCCTTCCACAATCCAGGGAGCACAAGACTTGACAGAATCAACTCCAGAAATATAAAATATTTTCGAATACTTTTCTCATGGATGCTGACCGAGCTAAACGATGATAAATACCTTTCAACTAACCAGTGTTGGAAAATCTAAAGAAACAAATCTATTTAATATTACAGTTGAAAATTTGAATTTTCAATTTACCAAATGTATAACAACAGTTAAAATTGATCTATTATTTATTTATTTTGATCTAATGATATAAAATTTATTCCAAATTTTTTTTTTCCAAAAAATTAACTTTTCTCCACAACTCGTAATGTCAAATAATTTAGTCAACACACTTCTCAATATCAAACAATCTCATCCATTCATATTTATTTATTTCTTTATTTTAATTTTAAATTACATAATTAAAAAAATTTAAAATATTATTTAAAATACAAATATTACAAGACCAGTTTGATTTTTGATATTTTATACTGTCTTCAGACATAGGGTTATTAACTAATAGATAGATATGATGTAGCAACTGATTATAAAGTTTGGGTAATAAATAACGACTAATTACTACTAAGAAAATTAGTTTCGACACAATTTTTTTTAATTTTATATGATTGAATGCTAATTATTATTGAGGTTGTCCATTATTAATTTAAATTCACTGTCTTAAACATTTGATTTTAGGATAGGGTGTCAGCTCTAATCCGTTGACACGAACGATTATAAAATTGACACGATTATTAAATATCTATATAATAAAGTAGCTACATTATTTGTCTTGAACTTTTTGCGGCTTTGATCATTTTGATCTGATGGTTCTAATTGGTCTTTCATTTTTTGTATAACTCTAAAACTTTCAACTCTCATATAATTCTCTCTCTCATACTATTATCTTTTTTTTTTTTTTGTTTCTTCGGTGTTATTTTTGTTATTATTTATTCTATGAAACTAATTCAAAATTTTTATATATATATGACAACATGTATTTTGCTATTTGCTTTTTTAATTTGTAAATAACACCCAATATAAATAAAAAAAAATAACACATTGATTATAAATAATATTCAACACGAAATGAACCTCAGATTATAAATCAATATATAATTTTATATAAAATTGACATTTAATTTTTTCCAGTTTATATTAAACTTTGTCGAATTAATATCATATTAATTTTTATTGTTATCAAATTAATATTAAAATTCATTTAATCAATTTATTGGGTACTAAATTAAATTTTATTTGATTTTATTAAATTTTTGATTTTTTTGGTACTAAATTTAGACAAGAGCAATTGTAAAAATAATAAAAAATTTTGGGATGAAATTATCGATTTTCACTAGCAACATTGACGGAAGGGAGACAGAGGGGTCTCTATGCAATGAATTCAAACTTCAATGGGTCTCCGAGTTATTTATAAAATGTTCGGAGCTGTCTATGTAATATTGTCAAAACTCAGGGAATGTCCATGATTTTTATCCTGTTTTTTAAATAAACATTAATTTATTATTATTATATCTTAAAAACTTGAGTAGTTATTGGTTATGAGAGTTTTTTTATAACCAAAAAGGAAATATGTGTGGATTTTTTTCTGTGTATATTTACATGTGGGGAATTGGACATTTAGTGATTAAATATGTAATGATATTGTGTCATTTAGGGTTGAATAGTGATAATAGTGATAAATTAATAAATTTTATAAATGAGTAAAATATAGTTGATTTTATTTATCGTTTAAAGATTATGAATTTAATTGTATTCTATTAGTATTTTTTTTCTTGAGGTATTTATTACATGGCGATAGGGTAGATTAGAAGTATAGTGGTTGAGTTTATAATTATGTTGTGTTATTGGATTGAATGGTAATTAAAGTGATAAATTTGTGAGTCTATTAAATGAACAAAATTTTATT
This sequence comes from Ilex paraguariensis, assembly GCA_963454935.2. Taxonomy (NCBI): domain Eukaryota; kingdom Viridiplantae; phylum Streptophyta; class Magnoliopsida; order Aquifoliales; family Aquifoliaceae; genus Ilex; species Ilex paraguariensis. Next base: position 1,116,761 of record CAUOFW020000336.1, read on the forward strand.
TATTACTTAAAAATTGTAACTTTCAATGGGGTTATGTTAGTATTTTTTTTTTCTAGATGCATTTGTATATATGGTGTTGGTATTGTTTTTGAGAGTTTTTATATATTTTTCTAACAGTGTCTTTAATACGAAGAATATGATCGACAATATATTTTGAGTCATTTTAAAAAAGAATTTGTATGAATATTTTTAAGTTGTTTCTTTTAAATTTGGGTAATTATTTAATATTTTATTTTTTTGTTATATAGTGTTTTCAGACACGAACAATAACTAATACATAATAAATAGTATAAATTAAAGTTTAATATTTATAACACACTAAATAAATTAATTTTTTCGTGAGTCTTGACACGAACACAACACAAATAACAATAACGCGATACGAATAACACGACATGTGGGTCACACAAACACGACACGATTGACATCCCTACTTTTGAACAAGTATTTTTTAATTACTTGGTACCTATTTAACATGTGTTGGCCTGTAACTTTATTACTTAATTTATAATATAATATGATTCATTTTTGCTTTTAATATAACATGATTCTTTGTCAATTTGTTTATTGGAAATCTTTCGTCTGCCTACTCTAGATCATAATCTAATGGAAGTTGATGTACTTTCTATAGGAAAGGCTATTGTCATGCTTACATGTGGGTATTTTGAATTTCACTTATACCGTCTTTCTGTTTGTTGTGAAAGAATTAAAAAAACCCTTCGGTACTAATCAACTAAATTGTGTAGCAAAATGTATTTTAATGACATGTGATCTTTGTAATTTATTAAGTTTTATTTGTCCATGGAGACTTGAGTCAAGTTTATGCTCGCTCATATGTTGACATACATAATGATCTATACGGCTATGCATATATTCAAGGGCTACAATTGGTTTTTTTTAACCAATTCTAAATGTTTTCCAATGTATCAAGAATTGTCTTACCTAAATGTGCGCGGTGATTTTCACATAATAAATAAAAAGACAGTTCTCTCCCTTGGTGAACTCATGTTTACTTCGAAAGTCGACGATCTCATGCTAAAGAAGGTTTAAAGAGTGGTGATGAATTGCTTTTCCAACTGTTCGGTCGATTCCGACGAGTCGAAGGCACTTCTTGGCACTCAAAAGAAAAGTTAGAAGGGCGTCGGAGTATCCTCTCCAATGGTTAAGTCAGTTCGTGAGAGAGGGGAAGGAAAAAAACACCGTTTTGTGTTCTGGGCTCAGTTTGCGTACTTTTGTCTCACATTTGTGAGTGCTATTTATACGTTTCATGAAAGTCATCATTGCAAGCAGGTGGATCCCTCTAGAAAGAGACCCTCATTGGCTCGTGTGGGAGGTGGCGAGTGGGGTGGACAGTCTTTGGACAAAACGCCTTCTACCTCATATGGGAGGTCAACTCATCATTAAGTAGAGGTCAACTCATCATTAAGTGCTTGGGCGCCCAAGTATTCAATATTCTTTCTCCAAGGTCCTTCGACAGTGAAAATGTCTTATCCTCCCGATGGAGCATTAAATGTTCTTTTGAGATGGTTGCGTGTTACCAGGGGTATTCTTGTCAATTTACCTCGAATCATGTATATCGTGCCACATATCTGACTCCCTTTGGTTGCTGGTCTTCTCCCTTCTATCATTCTGACTTCATTTTGAAGACAAGTCAATGATTCATTGTCTAACTTTGAGATTGATGGGCTACAACCATATAATCCATCCTGGAGCTGAGGTGATGTGTAACACCCCAATCCATTTACTAATATTCAGAGTGCTAATTACCTCAATAACGAATATACTGAATGTTCATTAAATATTAAAATCACTAAAACACCACGAAAATGAATAAATAACCTCTCAATAACTGTTTAAATTACAACCAATCAAAATCTTTCATTCATTGATCAACTCGATTCTCCACCAAATTTTACTCCAAATTCAACCTGCAACTGAAAGGGTAACTGGGGGTGAGCTGGGAAAAGCTCAATAAGTAATTTAAAACATAATATACAAAGTCAAAGGACGAGACGATAATTTATCAACTAATTGATATTCGTTTGATGACACAAGAATTAAAACAATAATTTACGAAATACAAATATATTGAACAAGTCAACGAACTCAAACGTTTGAACAATTAAATCAACCATGATTGAACTCTCGATCAATTCCGACAACAAGTTAGACATTATTCGGTGTCTTTTAATTCAATCATGTCCACCCCTCAGGGCCACAAACATGAATCACAATCATAACCATTCCACCAAGTATACCTCATGCACGAGTCAAAAAATCTCAAGTATTCCACCAAAGCTAACATCATAGCAATTAATGACAAGTCAAATGAAAATTATGACTGAACATCGACATCTCAACAATTGAAAGACATATTATTTTGAAATTCAAACTTAAACTTAAACGATATCACAATTTGAATACGAATAAGACGATATCAATAAAATACTCTTTGCAAAGAGATTAAAGGAATGCATATTATGTATAAACCACTTATCCAATTCTTAGGAGAAATCAATATCTAATACCTGAGAATATCATACTTGAACTTCAATTCGAACGGATCGAAAACTTCGATTCAATTCTCTTGTAAAACTCTCTGTTTGGATCTCTTTCTCCTTTTCTTTGTTTCGGCCAACAACTTCTCGTTTTCAAAACTTTCATCTCTTTCCTTAGGTTTCTATCCACCTGCTCTTTCCAAAGCACACACAAAATATTTTCTCTAACATTCTTTCTAAATGACAGCACACAAATTTTCATTGCATGAGTCATAATCGCCACCTCACCATCTTTATCTTCTTATTTTTTTTCTTCCTTTATCTTCCTTTTTTTTGTCTTAAGTGGGTCATTCATGTTATTGATGCCCAACCAACAAAAAGGGTATCTTCAATTATAGTTTGCAACCCTTTAGTTGCATTAATTATAGATATGTCACAAAATTTAATATTTAATTATGTTTTCCTCCACAAAACATTATATTGTTTCCACTTACTTAAATTCAATCTTTTTATTAGAAAATTTGGGATCTCACATGATGTGTCTGAAAAATTCCTCATGGTCTAATCAAGCAGGGGGCACGTGTCAACACTAGAGAGCTGAAGGTGTCCTTGGTGCCAACAAAACGTGTCTTTAGCAGAGTGCTAGATATGTCCTCAGTGCCAAGGACGTGTCTTCACCAGAGTGCTAGAGGTGTCCTCGATGACGAGGACATGTGTCAGATTTCTATTCTTTCTCAGAAGTGTCCCATCAACTGCCCCCAGCTCTTGATCTTCGTATGGCACGGGAGACGTGTATTCCGAAGATGAAAAAGTGCAACCACTCCATCACTGTGCAACCGCAATCTCATCTTCGGAGGTCGTGCCCATTGAATGCGCCCTTTCTCGTGTTTTGTGCACAATGATGGGTCTGATCTCTCCTATTTAAACAGGAGTTAACCCCCATTCTCCTAGTTTCTGCAACCTTTAGCTTCTAGAGATTTTTTGCCAGAGGTTCCATCAGAGACGTTGTTGTTTGCTTGAATAACTGCCTTTTTCTTCACTGTCAAAGAAGAAAACTTCAAGCCTTTTTACCTATTCCGTCTATTTTTGGTGAGTAACCCATTCCATCCTCTCTCTATTCTTCTTCACCTTCTTCTCTTTTTTGGTTGTCATTCTCCCTTCCTTTTGTTCATTCCGATGTCGTTGTTTGTTCCCTTGAGTTACTGGGTTCTGTGTGTATCTCTAAGGATTCCCAATTTTTAGAAAATCCCTTATCTTTTTCCTCTCTGCAAAAAATGATGAGATGTCATCTTTCTGTCACCTAAGTTGAGGAGGCTGGACCCTCTACGCTGAGGAAGTACACCGTCAAGGGTCACCAACAAATCACCAATTTCAAAACCCATTACGACATTCCCCGTAGCGTCGGCGTGGATGAGTTCATTATCAGACGCCACCGAGCAGATGCTGGCACTGAGGAGGCCATGCCCTTTTATACCAAAGCTATTATGGAGGGTGGGATTAGGTACCACCTTCATCCTCTTCTCCTTCACTTCCTGTCCTGGTTCTGCCTCTTTTCGGGGGCAGTGTTGCCTTAATACATTTAGTTTCATCATGGGAGTGATGGCTCTAAATCCACACCTCGGTGTCAACCTCGACCTCAAGGACATCTTATTTTGTTACATCTTGTTAAGGGTAATGCCCTAGTAGAACTTCTATCTGAAAGCCTTAGATCACTCCATGTACATTGTAACATATCTCCTGGATTCAAACAAGGGGTACAAGGATGATTTGCTAGTCTTCAACGACGACTGGGAGATGGGGGTCTGCCCTGGGTACGACAACTTATGGTGTCCCAAGGAGTGGCGAACGAAAAGTACGTCGGCTTCTCCCTCTCTCTTTTTAGCTTCCTTAATCTTTGATAAATTTTGCACAAGTTCTAACGTTTTTCCTCTTTTGTGCAAGAGTCTCCAACGTTAAAGTTGTTCCTCCTCCTCGGCACCTAGTCAATTTTGACAACATCGTCACCATCTAGGGGTACATCAGCAACAAATTTGGTCGACCAGCTCACATACTCCTAGGCTACAACCTGAGGTACAAGAAGTACTCCCAAACTCCCCAACCCTTTGATCTCTCAAGGTGGTCAGAGCTCTTTCAGCAAAACTTAGAGGAGGACCCTGACCGGGCTATTGAAGGTACTGAAGAGGCAGTGGAAGCTAAGGATGCTTCCACTATAGTCCAGGCTGAAACTAGCACGTCTGGGAGGGAAACTTGGCTGGATTTTAGCATTTTTTAGAGTCTAGACGAAGAAAATGCACTTGAAATAGAAATGTCTAATGTCCCCCACATCTCTCTAAACTTTATCAAACAAAGGGCCCCCCTCGCCGCTGGAAGGGGTTGGGGGTCTAGCTCCAATAACCCTCTTCCCCCACCAAGAAGGACCACTAACCCCCCTCCTCCTCCGAGGTCAATCGATCGCGGTTGAGGCCACCCCAGGGATTCCCAGCCTGAGGAGGGGAGAAAGACCAAGCAAAGACATGACAATCCTAGTCGTGGAAGGGGCATTCCCCTCCCTCCTCCAACATTAGTGCCTCCAACTACAACAATAACACCAACCACCACAACAACAATTCTAACTCCTCCACCGGCGTCGACAACTCAATCCGAGAAGTGGCACCCTCGAGCTTGGGATCATGACAACAGACCGATACGAGTCTCTAATTCTATCACCTATTCTCCTTACGTGGTCTACGCCGTGAGTGAGACGCTTATGTTCATACTTTTTAGTACTTAACTCTTAACTATTCCTAGTCATAGGATTACTATGTTGACACTATGTAATCTGGATAGACTAGCACACACTATGTTTACTCATACTTGATATGAGATGACTTGTCCAAATCACTAATGTAGGGACACTGAAGTAGGTGTGTTGGTGCTTGTTAAAAAATAAGTATACTGAACGTGACCATTGACTAACGTAGGATTTTTCATACAGAGTTTTACATACCTGTCAATGTTAAATCTTAAAGTTATATTTTATTGAAGAGGTTATAGATTAGTTTAGATTTGTTTCTTCATTTTTTTTCCCGTATGAATGTATGAATTAATTGGTAAGGTTTTTTTAGTAAGTACAATATGATGATGTCTTGAAATTAGGTTGAGTAATTTATTCTGAGATGGTTATGCAATGATTTGTATTGGGCAATGCAATGGTTTGTGTCAGGCAATGATACATACAATGAGATATATATTCTCTGTACACAGATTGAGATTTTTTTGAGCTCCAAATTTTAAAAAAAAATTATGCCAAAAAAACTATTTCAAATTGAATAATTTTTTTAAGTTACAAAGTGTCTTTAGGCATGGATTATTACTAGTACCTTTATTTAGGAGGTGGATGTAAAATATAACAACTCTCTTATTAATACAAGAAGAATCATCCCTCATTCTCTCGCTCTCTCTAGTAGTTTATCAAAGATTGAAGTAGATTCTTCAAGTTTGTCAATTCGTGTGGATACCAACAGAGGTCAAACATTTGCAAGGCCTAGGGTAAAGATCAAATTCATATTTGAATATTTAAATTTTTTGAGAATGCTTGAAAATCATTAAAGACACGCTTTAAGAGGTAACCTTAATCTTCTTTATAGATTTAAAGTTTTTCAGTTTGTATTAAATATGAATAGATCTTGGTATGAGGAATCAAATTATTATTTTTTTAAAATTTCGCTGCGTTTATTATATGATTCATTTTAGAAGGTGGTTTGAAATTTCAGATTTGAACAAGAGTATTGGCTAAAGTAGGAGACTTGGATGTAGACGAACAGAAAATAGAGGAAGGATACTTACCTTAGCTGCAGGAAACAAGTCTTCATCAAACACAACATTTCTAAAAATATAGACTTTGCATGTGGTTGGATCATAGCACCAGTATCCTATATGTGATGAGTTATAACCAATAAATATGCATTACTTACTTCAAAAATATAAGTTTCTTAGTATTATGGGGGTGTAATAAATGATAACAAGCACACCCAAATGGATGAAGAATTGTTAGGGATTTGGCCAAATAAAATGAAAAAGGGAGAGTCATTATTGAATACAAGTGTTGGTAGCCGTTTTATTAAATAAATGGATGTTAAAAAGGCATCAACCCAAAAAATCATTGGTTAATGATATTGCGCAAGAAGTGATAATCCCATTTCCATAATATGTCTATGCTTTCTTTCAACTATGTCATTTTGTTGGGACGTACAGAGATAACTGAGGCAAAGGGTGATGCCATTATTTGCTAAAATAAAATTATATTTATTTAAATTGCATTCACCCCCCCCCCCCATTGTCCGTTTGAAATTGAGTTTAAATTTAATAAAGCAAGATAACATTTCAGACTTAGATTGCGATGGATATATCCAAGTAAATCTAGAAAAGTCATCAATAAAAATTACATAACAAAATTAGTCACCAATTGACTTGGTTGAACAAGACCATTCATCGGAATTTATAAGTTCAAGAGGACATGAGGAAACCCTGGATGATGGCAGAAAGAACTAGTGATTAGCCTTGCCTAATTTGCAAAGTTTGCATACACCAATTTTATTCAAAGAACCATTAAGTGGTAAACTATGATCATGAATTAAATGAGAAGTAGTGACATGAGAAGGGTGTCCTATGCAGGAGTGCTAAACTTGGATTGGAGCTTTAACATCGTGAAAAACAATAAGACTATTGTGTTTATGAGAAGTTGATTTCCGCAGGTGAATAGGATACATGCCTCCTCCACTCTTTCTTTGGAGTAATAGTTTGCATGTTTGCACATCATGAACTGAGTAATGAGAATCAAAAATCTATACTACTTATAAATATCAGAATTTGTGAAAGACTTTTGATTTTCTATTTTATCCACTACAACAATTAAGATTTTTTGTGACAAATTTTTTTGTCACTATAAATGTGTATTTCGTCACTGAAGAGTTTCAGTGATGATATTTCTATCGTCACTAGGTGGTCACTAGAAGCTTGTTAGTAATTGTCTATAGTGACAATCTAGAATAATCATCATTAATTCTATACTTTGTAGTGACAACACTCTCTCATCACTAAAATAAATAAATTTAATGACAAATAAAATAGTCACAAAAGATCTAAAAAATGTGTCATTAAAAGAGTAATAACGTCACTGAAAGTACTAATGTAGTGATGAAGATATTTTGTTACTGTAAGTTATGTTCTAGTGACAATATATTGTCGTCATTAGAGGTCTATTTCAAGGGACAAATTTTAAATTCATCACCAACCCTGGGTCTTTAGTGTCAAATTGAGCTTGTCACAAAATATAGAGCCGTTAATTGAGTGACGAAATGAGAATTTGTCTCCAATCTCAACTTCTACTGACAAACTTTACATATATATATATATATATATATATATATATATATATATATATATATTGACTCTTGAAATAATCTGATAAGAGTCGTGTAACAAAACCAATAATATATTATCTAGTCATTCACATCCAAATGATATATGACAATTAATATAATAACCCAAAACCAAAGAACTTAAATTAATTTTTCTCAAATAAAAATATCATCCAAGTAAATACAAAATAAGTGTATGAAACAAGTGTTTTCCTACTGAGTAAAAGACATAAGTATGAAAAAGAAAGAAATAAAAATGACACAAGTGTGGTTCTGTCCGTTGTAAACAACTCGCACCACCAGCCATTAATCTGCACATAAGAACAAAATAAAATGATGTTAGTATGTTTTCAACATCCATAAACAATTGAAGATAAGTGTAACTTTTGTAAAACACACCTCATAAACGAGGTTTATTTTGTATAGATGACATAAAAGCAAAGAAAAAGTCCCAAGAAAAAAAATATTGCAATTTTCCCATAGCTAATGATTTTTACTCGATGTTCACAATAAAAGTCTCAACAGATAAATTGAGGAACCATTTTGTATAATATAAGTTTTAACACACAAAATTTACCCTCTATAACAATGACAATTCTCTAATATGCAAGAAAGCAAATGCGTAATATATATATAGCTTACCGTGATGTAGGAGGGCTAGCCAGATGCCCCTGCAGAAGACATATAGGCCTGAAACATATTTTCAAATTGGGTCTGTTGAATCCTCATTTCTTCAATTTGAGTCTGCTGGGACTCTATCATCTGATTTTGTGATTATATCTTTTGATTTTGAACCACTACTTGCTCAAGCAGCTCATGCTGAACTCTTTCGGCCTCGTCTACCCTCCTTATAGCCTCTTGTGTATCCAAAGTAGCTATTTGACTTGATTTGGCAGATGTGTGGGGCTTTGGGCCATGCCCGAGACCACGTATATACCCCGACCTTGTTCCAAGCACAAAATAGACAAACTTAATTTTCAAGTAATCAATCAAAACAATCTTATTGCAGCTCAAATCGTTTGAGAATTATTGATTCGTCGATTCTAATTAGATTTTCATTCTTTTTAAAATTCCAAGACTCTCATCTCTAATATAACTCTCTTTCTTTTTCTATCTCGTATACCCAACTTTCATACGTATATAGCTCTCTTTCTCTCTCCCTCACAAACATTTTAAACATAGTTAAGACAAACAATGCTATGTCATACTTTCTCTCTTAGCATTATTTGCTTGTCTTGACAATCCTAATTGGACTTATTTACTCAAAACATTTGTATGATAGATGAGAAAATATTTAAATATTAAAAAAAATTCTCAGGTTGTAGGTATTCAAAGCCAAGCTAATCACCAATAAAAAAAATTCAATGGCAAGATAATCACCAATAAAAAATAACAACTGATACCAATTGAACCATAAAAATAAAAAAATTCAAAGTCAAGTTAATCACTAATAAAAAATAACAAGTGATATCAATTGCACCAAAAAAACTGAAAAATTCAAAGTCAAGCTAATTACCAATAAAGAAAATAAGTGAAATCAATTGCACAAAAAAAATAATATTCAAAACCAACTATCAATTTTTTTTTCTTATTTGCATTGTTTTTCCCTTGCTAATGTTCATATTTTTTAAATAATTGAATAGTGCAAAACAGACACCAAAACGATAAAAATGTTAGTAAAATTAATTTTTTTTTAAATAGTGAAATTTTGATTTTGTTGATTTGATTTAGTTGCAGTGTGAGAATATTTATGTAGCATCCGAAAAGTTATAATGACAAATAATTTAAATCAATTTTCTTTTCGGCTATAAGCAGATTCGTTGGACAATGTTAGTTCAGTTGAGTTTTTTTTTTTTTTTTTTTGATTTGTAATTCAATGTGAACTAGACAACTTATTCATTAGATTTAGCAAGAGGTTGAAAAAATGAACACTTATTGAAAAGAAGAGCTGCCATGAAGAAATATATGGCAGGAGAATGTTCTAATTGTGTTAATTTAAGTTCATAGAGATTTTCAGATTGTGTTAATGTGATATAATATTTTCATTTCAATCTTTGCACTTCTTTTATTTAAGACATTCTTGGATACCCTATTTAATTGACAATTTTTTTTATGTTAAGAGTCTCTTCAAACATGAGTATAACTAGTAAATTAATATTTTAGCATATCTATTTAATAAAGTATAATACAATTCAAATTTTAAAAGACAAACAACCATAAGCGTGACTTTTATTTTTCGCGGTTTAGATTTCTTTAAATTTTACTTTAAAGTTAATCCGACGATACTAATTTTATCACTACAAATTTAATAGGAAAAATATGCTCATAAGAGTGTGTTTGAGGTGAATTTTTAAAAGTGTTTTTAGAACATAAGTACTTTAAAAAAAATGTTTGGAACCGCTCCACCATCACCACACTCACCGCGCCACCACCACCCCNGTATACCCAACTTTCATACGTATATAGCTCTCTTTCTCTCTCCCTCACAAACATTTTAAACATAGTTAAGACAAACAATGCTATGTCATACTTTCTCTCTTAGCATTATTTGCTTGTCTTGACAATCCTAATTGGACTTATTTACTCAAAACATTTGTATGATAGATGAGAAAATATTTAAATATTAAAAAAAATTCTCAGGTTGTAGGTATTCAAAGCCAAGCTAATCACCAATAAAAAAAAATTCAATGGCAAGATAATCACCAATAAAAAATAACAACTGATACCAATTGCACCATAAAAATAAAAAAATTCAAAGTCAAGTTAATCACTAATAAAAAATAACAAGTGATATCAATTGCACCAAAAAAACTAAAAAATTCAAAGTTAAGCTAATTACCAATAAAGAAAATAAGTGAAATCAATTGCACAAAAAAAATAATATTCAAAACCAACTATCAATTTTTTTTTCTTATTTGCATTGTTTTTCCCTTGCTAATGTTCATATTTTTTAAATAATTGAATAGTGCAAAACAGACACCAAAACGATAAAAATGCTAGTAAAATTAATTTTTTTTTTAAATAGTGAAATTTTGATTTTGTTGATTTGATTTAGTTGCAGCGTGAGAATATTTATGTAGCATCCGAGAAGTTATAATGACAAATAATTTAAATCAATTGTCTTTTCAGTTNCATCAGCAACCACATTCTCTTTCCCCATCTTGTATTTGATAACGTAAGGAAAAGTCTCAATGAATTCAACCTATTTAGCATGGCGTTTATTCATCTTACCCTGACCCTTCAAATGTTTCAAAGACTCATGATCAATGTGGATGACAAACTCTTTGGGCCAAAGATAATGTTGTTAAGTCTATAACGCCCTCATCAATGCATAAAGCTCCTTATCATAATTCCGGTAATTCAAGGCTGCCCCATTTAGATTCTCACTGAAATAAGATAAATGATGAAGTCCCTGAANATTTGTAATTCAATGTGAACTAGACAACTTATTCATTAGATTTAGCAAGAGGTTGAAAAAATGAACACTTATTGAAAAGAAGAGCTGCCATGAAGAAATATATGGCAGGAGAATTTTCTAATTGTGTTAATTTAAGTTCATAGAGATTTTCAAATTGTGTTAATGTGATATAATATTTTCATTTCAATCTTTGCACTTCTTTTATTTAAGATATTCTTGGATACCCCATTTAATTGACAATTTTTTTTATGTTAAGAGTGTCTTCAAACATGAGTATAACTAGTAATTTAATATTTTAGCATATCTATATAATAAAGTATAATACAATTCAAATTTTAAAAGACAAACAACCATAAGCGTGACTTTTATTTTTCGCGGTTTAGATTTCTTTAAATTTTACTTTAAAGTTAATCCGACGATACTAATATTATCACTACAAATTTAATAGAAAAAATATGCTCATAAGAGTGTGTTTGAGGTGAATTTTTAAAAGTGTTTTTAGAACATAAGTACTTTAANGTTTTTCTTTAATCAAATTAAAAGCAGCTTCTTGGTTCCTTCCCCATTTAAAACCTACGCTTTTCTTAACTATTTCAGTCAATGGTGCAGCTATGGTGCTAAAATCTTTTACAAACCTTCTATAAAAACTAGCAAGACCATGAAAGCTACGTACCTCAGTAATGGTTTTAGGTGTAGGCCATTCTCGAATAGCCTTAACCTTCTCCTCATCAACCTCAATGCCCTTAGCACTAACAACATATCCTAAGAAAACAATTTGACTAGTGCAAAACGAAAATTTCTTGATGTTAGCAAATAACTGAGCATTACGCAAAGAACATAACACAAGCCTCAAATGTTCAACATGCTCATCTAAGCTCTAACTGTAAATCAAGATATCATCGAAATAAATGACAACGAATTTACTAATAAAAGCACACAAAACATGGTTCATTAAACGCATAAACATACTAGGTGCATTGGTTAAGCTAAAAGGCATTACCAGCCATTCATATAAACCATATTTACTCTTAAATGTCATTTTTCATTCATCACCTTCTCTCATCCTAATTTGATGATAACCAGATTTCAGATCAATTTTACTAAACAACCAAGCGCCATGCAATTCATCTAACATGTCATCAAGTCTAGGAATGGGATGACGATACTTTACCGTTATTTTATTCACGGCACAACAATCGGTGCACATCCTCCAAGTCCCATCCTTTTTAGGCACAAGTAACACTGGAACTGCACAAGGGCTCAAGCTCTCCCTTACATGACCCTTAGACATCAGCTCCTCAACTTGCCTTTGAAGCTCCTTCGTCTCCTCAGGATTACTCCTATAAGTTGGACGATTGGGAATCATTGCACCAGGAATGAAATCAATCTAATGTTCAATCCTCTAACTGGTGGCAAGCCATTTGGGATTTCCTCGGGAAAAACATCACGTAACTCCTGCAAAAGAGAATCAACAACACTAGGCAAAGCAGGGTTAAGCTCGTTAGTATTCAAAAAGGTCTCCTTGTACATAAGTACAATCATCGGCTGCCCAAAATAAAAAGCTTCCTTAACCTTTCGTTCTTTTGCATAGAAACTCACATTTTTCCTCTCTTGTTTTTGTAAACTCTCACTCTTTTCACTCCTTGAAGATTCAACAACCTCCCTGTTTTTTCCCTCATTTTTTTTTCACTTTCACTCTATTTTCCTCTTTTTTTTCATTATCACTCTATTTTTTTCCCTCAAACTCACTTTTTAACCTCATTTGATCATCATGCACCTGTCTAGGTGTTAATGGTGCAAGTGTTACAGGTTTGCCATGCATTACAAAAGAATATTTATTTCTATATCCATCATGCATAACTTGCATATCAAACTGCCAAGGACGTCCCAAAAGCAAATGACCAACATGCATTGGGACTACATCACACAAAACCTCATCGACATATTGCCCAATGGAGAATGAAGCTAATACCTGCCTATTCACCTTAAACTCCCCACATTCATTCAACTTATAGGGAGTAGGGTGCTTAATAGTATGCAAATTAAGTTTCTCAACTAATAAGGTACTAGCAACATTAGCACAACTCCCACCATCAATGATAACACTACATACCTTATCGTTGATATGGCAACGAATATGAAAGATGCTGTCACATTGTGCCTCGTTGTCCTCCTCCCTCACATGTGCATTCAAGGCACGCCTTATGACCAAAATCTCACCCTCAACTGGACATTCCTCTCATTCACTCTCCTTACTCTCCACATCGTCATCAGATTCACCTTCAGTTTCAAAATCACCATTATCCTTCAAAAACATAGCACGTTTATTTGGACATTGAGATGCAATGTGTCCCCTGCCCAAACACTTAAAGCATTTTATATCTCTATTCCTAGAATTTTGAGAATAAGATTTACCTCGCTCCTTGCTAGCCTCTAGGTCTTTGCCTTTGTTGGCAACTTCAACTTTACCATTAGAATCTGATTTCTCTCCCTTCTTGCTCCAACTAGAATTCGGTTTCCAAGAAGATGAAGAACCCGAATTCTGCCCAAATCGAGTAGAACCCTTCCATTTGAGTTGCCTCTCAATCTTCATCGTCATGTGTAGCATATCCTCCATCTCCACATAATGTTGCAACTCAACTACATTTTGAATATCATGGTTCAAACCGTGCAAAAATCGTGTCATAGTCACNAAAACTTACCAAAACCCGAACTCTCATAAGCATCAAACACATTAGCAAAATCAGAATCAATAGCATATAAATCTTTAATGTACTCAAAACCAAGCAACTTTGCATTTAAAGTGAAAACTAAAGCATACCTACGAGATAAAGCATCAGCAACCACATTCTCTTTCCCCATCTTGTATTTGATAACATAAGGAAAAGTCTCAATGAATTCAACCTATTTAGCATGGCGTTTATTCATCTTACCCTGACCCTTCAAATGTTTCAAATACTCATGATCAATGTGGATGACAAACTCTTTGGGCCAAAGATAATGTTGTTAAGTCTACAACGCCCTCATCAATGCATAAAGCTCCTTATCATAATTCCGGTAATTCAAGGCTGCCCCATTTAGATTCTCACTGAAATAAGATCAATGAAGTCCCTGAATTAAAACGGCTCCAATTCCAATACTTGAGGCATCACACTCAACTTCAAAAGTTTGAGAAAAGTTAGGCAAAGCTAGTAAAGGTGCAGAACTCAGTTTTTCTTTAATCAAATTAAAAGCAGCTTCTTGGTTCCTTCCCCATTTAAAACCTACGCTTTTCTTAACTATTTCAGTCAATGGTGCAGCTATGGTGCTAAAATCTTTTACAAACCTTCTATAAAAACTAGCAAGACCATGAAAGCTACGTACCTCAGTAATGGTTTTAGGTGTAGGCCATTCTCGAATAGCCTTAACCTTCTCCTCATCAACCTCAATGCCCTTAGCACTAACAACATATCCTAAGAAAACAATTTGATTAGTGCAAAACGAAAATTTCTTGATGTTAGCAAATAACTGAGCATTACGCAAAGAACATAACACAAGCCTCAAATGTTCAACATGCTCATCTAAGCTCTAACTGTAAATCAAGATATCATNTTTTGAGAATAAGATTTACCTCGCTCCTTGCTAGCCTCTAGGTCTTTGCCTTTGTTGGCAACTTCAACTTTACCATTAGAATCTGATTTCTCTCCCTTCTTGCTCCAACTAGAATTCGGTTTCCAAGAAGATGAAGAACCCGAATTCTGCCCAAATCGAGTAGAACCCTTCCATTTGAGTTGCCTCTCAATCTTCATCGTCATGTGTAGCATATCCTCCATCTCCACATAATGTTGCAACTCAACTACATTTTGAATATCATGGTTCAAACCGTGCAAAAATCGTGTCATAGTCACCTCTCGGTCCTCCTCTACATTTGCCCGAATCATGGCTCTCTCCATCTCCTTACAATACTCCTCAACACTCCTAGACCCCTGAGTCAACCCCTGCAACCTCTGAAACATGTCCCTATAATAATGAGAAGGGATAAACCTCTTCCTCATGATACTCTTCATCTCATCCCAAGTATCAACCGGATGTTCTCTATTCCTCCTCTTATTCATCACTAACTGATCCCACTATACTACTGCATAATCAGTAAACTTCACTGCAACTAGTTTCACCTTCTGCTCCTCTGAATAGTCATGGCAATCAAACCCTAATTTTACTTTTTTTCCCACTCTAAATAAACCTCCAGGTCATTCTTGCCTTGAAAGGCTAGGATTTTCATCTTAATGCTACCCAAATTCCTATCTCTCCAATAAACATCCCTAACACCTCCACGACCACCTCTGCCACCTCTACCATAGTCAAACCCAATCAATGTGGCCTGGTCATCGAAGTAATCACCAAGACCCCACTCATCATCATCGATATTGTTTTGATGATGCCTAGTTTGCCTCCTCTCAACCGGTGGCTCACGCCTATCATGTCCATTATCTCTTCTTTCCTCATTCGTTCTCAACTCATTACTCGCATTCGCCTGCTTCTCCAACTGATTTCTCATGTCATTAAATCTCATATTCATACGTTCGAACTGTTGTTGCATAGCCCGAAGTGTGAATAAAACATCAGCACCACCCTCCTCAGCTACTCCTTTATCCTTGGAAGTCATGTTTTATAACCTATAAAACAAATGTTAGAAATAGCCTCACAAACACTCCCTCACGTGTTTCAGTTGTTTCAATGTCACTTAACCCTTGTGTTTACACTCTTATTGGCTTTTCTTAAGATAAGCTCACACACTCAGCCTTTTACCAGTCAAATGTTTTACCTTTGTCGTTCTTTCGCAAACTATTCAAAACTCAACCAAACACCAACCGTTCACACAACGCACGTCAACTTAATAAGACACAAATATCAAAGGAAAGACCATAATTAACAATAAAAAACAGAGAATAGCAATGATAAAACGAAAAAGAAACAAAGAAACTCAACGAAGCAAAGAAAAATGAATTCGACGAAAACCAAGCGAAACATTGATATGAAAGCAACAAATAGATCAAGAAAGGGATTAAATCAAATAGGATGACCTGTTTTGGGATAACAAATGCATGAATGATCAGAATAAGTATCTTTTGATTATTTTTGTTCAAATCTCAACATGAATTAGCCCTAAAGCAAACTGATTTGCCTCAATTTGATTATTTTTTTCTTTTCTGTTTTTCCTTCTTCTCTTTTTTTTTTGGTGATATCAGATCACAAAAGAGGCAAACTACGCGTAATCGGGCAGCAGACTTCAAAATCAATTCACAAGCAAGTTATGTATTCAATTCTGCCTATATCATGCAAACCTAATTGACATTAAAATTATATGAAAAGAACAACTGAAACTCCAGCAGCAAGTCACGCCCCAAATCAAATAGAACAAAAAAAAATCGCAATGAATAATCGTGATGAACAGTAACGATGATTTTTTTTGTTTTAAATAGATGCACATAAACAGAAAAAGAAACCCTAACTTGGTCAGATTATATGCACACAAAACAAAGATAACCAACCTGATTTGAAAAGACAAACCCAAGAGCTCTAATACCAACTGATGCAACCACCTCCTCCACTGCCACCCCACCACCGCCACCATCACCACTGTTGACGCCACCCTACCACCACCACAACCACAACAACCACCATTAATGCGAACCCTTAAACGAATTCAAGAACCCACGGGCATATTGATTGAAGACTCCCCAAGAAAGTTCACAAACCAGATTATAAGAACCAAGAACCCTAGACCCAATGTTTTCAAGAAAAAAGAACCCAAGGTTAAAAGTTGAAGAGAAAGACGCCCCATTCAAGATTGAGCGATAAGACAATGAACGTCACAAGAAAGATTAATTCTTGATAAGTTCTTGAAATAGTTCTTGGAAGAACAATAAGGTAGAAACCTCACAAAACTCATAAAAAATATTTTCTGTCTTTTACAAGATCTTATGTGTGTATATAAAGCCCTAAAACAAAATTCTAATCTAAATAGGAATAAATAAAGTTGGGCTTAAAAACAAGTAATCAGCCCAACATCTCTAAATAACCTAAATTAGCTATACAGTCACTTAATCAGGTTTGTTGGACTTGAATTACATTAAAATAAACTTGAGTTCGTTTCCCGTTAAAGCCCACACATGCCATGTTAGAAAAGCCTCCAAACGTACTCTTCATGCTTGAACTTACACAATCAGCCCATATGTCTTGAATCAGTCCGTTCAATGCTTCCTTCATCCTTTTCACTTTCGCCCGAGTCATAGGACCTCTATTTATACTCAACGGATCACATTGCATTGCATCAACCACCATAACCACTACAACCACTGTCGCTACCCCACCACTACCTCTACAACAATAATCACCACCACCATCATCACCATCCCCACTATCACCATCGCCACCAACCCACCACCATCACCGGCACCCCACCGCCATTGTTGCCCACCACCACCTGTCGTAGCCCACCATTGTCGCCAGCCACAGTTACTCATCCCCACTACACCTACCACCACCACTTGTCATTGCCCACTACTATCGCCACCCACTGTCACTTATCCCTACTACACCTACCACTACCATCATTCGTCACAATCCAACACACTGTCACCTAGAAGTGCCTATCGGTGCCCACCACCACCATCGTCATCGTAACCATTATCATCGTTGTTCCACCATCACCGTCGCCCACCACCACCCCTGCCAACCACAATCACCGGCGCCCACCACTACCTACACCCCACCACCACAACTGTCATTATCCATGATTGTCGCTACTATCGTCGTCACCCAAAATCCACCACCACCACCACCATCACCATTGCAACTCACGGTTGCCACCACCACCACTATGATTGTCGTCACCCACCACAATCATCACTGTTTTTCCACCACCACCACTACCACTACTCATTTCCACTACAATCGGTACTTAAATTTTTTTCTCTCTCCTCTATGTTTGTGATTTGATTTTAGGTGTAAATACAAATATGTTTATTATAGACCATTTTTTTATTATTACATGCCTTCAGGCACAGAAAATAACTAGTATGTATTTAAAGACGCAAAATCCTATATACATTAAATCATTATACACTTGTAATTACCACCAATTTGAATTACAAGGTCAAATATATATTATATTTTATTTTTTAGTATGAAACAATATCATAAAATTATAGGTGATCTAATCAATCTATTTAACAAAAGAAAACTTAATAATTCTATAATATAATTAGATAGACAAATGACTAAAGGGATTTGAGAGATACCTAAATAAATTATAGATTAGTTATTCAAAGACTTATAGAATAAATGAATAATTAAATTTAGTAATAATTAAAATAAAAATTAATTATTAGGCACTTAATTTATTCTTTAATTTAATTATTCATATAATTCAAGTTTTCTATAAAAAAATATTATTTAAAATTTTTTATGTGGAACGCACTTTGAACTCATTTATTAGTAGTACAGTTACATAAAATTTTCTATGTGTATATAAAGAAGCAAAGTTTTATATACGTTAAATTATTATACACTTGTAATTACCACCAATTTGAATTACACGATCAAATATTTATTATATTTTATATTTTAGTATGAAATAATATCATAATATTATAGGTGATCTAATTAATCTATTTAACAAAAAAAAACATAATAATTCTATAACAAAATTAGATAGACAAATGACTAAAGGGATTTGAGAGATACCTAAATAAATAATAGATTAGTTATTCAAAGGCTTATAGAATAAATGAATAATTAAATTTAGCAATAATTAAAATACAAATTAATTATTAGGCACTTAATTTATTCTTTAATTTAAATACTCATATAATTCAAGTTTTCCATAAAAAATATTATTTAAATTTGTTTACGTGCAAAGCACGTCGTGCATTGCTAGTAATAATAAAAAATAATGATTATCAATGCAGATTTGATAAATGGATAACATATTGGCGAAGGCTTGAGGACTATAACAAATGTGGCATCAAGAGTAGTGATGAATTTGACTAAATTTGAAGAGAACCAGTGACGGATATCGTCAAGCCATAGCCATTACCAACTGCTATGTTTTCATTCCCAGTGTAAGCTTGAGGGAGGGAGAGTTGCTCAAGATAAGCAGTGATGTGTTGATTTTCTCCACTATTGGCTTCCCAAGTTTCACTTCTAGTAGTAACATTAAGCCTGGCCATGAGAGCTGTATTTATTTGATTAACCATTGTCGCTAATTGATGAGCAGGCTGGCGACCTTGATAAGAATAATCAAAGTGCTGGAAGCAATCCCATGCTTTATAACTGTATTTGCCACAAATTTCACAAGTTTTGCTATTATTTTATTCACCTACTATTGGTTGATGCGAACCAGAAGGGGTTGTTGAAGCTGAGCCACCAGAACCTTGGTTAGAGTTAAGCTTTGGGATGTTTTTAGACCTATTATACCACTGATGTTGATGTGAAGCCCGGCAAGCAACTAAGGGGAAAGAATTCTTAGGAGCGACAGATGATGAGACTCAGGAAGAATCTCAAAAAAAATAAGTTCAACTTGAAAATCCATGAAGGACATGCTCTTGTCTCTAGTTGTAATACTAATAGAATTTTGGAATGGAATAAAAGATGATGGACCAGACCCAAATGACCCAATTCATGGGTAAAGCTCAAGCCTATAGAAGACCTAACAGGCCCTATGACGACCAAGACCAGTCAAGACCATCAGGGAGCTACACCACCAAGGGAGCATTCAGGAGCCTCACCCTCGCAACCTGGAGAGAGTCAACCACCCTCATCCTTGACCAAGTCCTTTGGAGAGAACTATAAATTCCTTGTCGGTTGAGGAGAGGAGTGGTCGCCAAGGTTGAGAAGAGGAGAAGTCGCCAAGATATTTGATTACTATTAAATGGCCCCAATTATGACCATCATACTAACAATTTAATTATTACACCAAGCCACTATAAAATGTAAGCCCTCCAACACTTGGGGGGCATCTGACTCAATACAGCATAATTCTCTCCTCCCATCTCAAAGCTTGTAATCTTGTGTTCTCCCTCCACACCGGAGAAAATAAAATATCCCAGCAAACCTAGCCATTGAAAGTGGACGTAGGTCATATTGACCGAACCACTATAAATCTTGCCTTCTGTCTCCCTCTACTTACTGCATTTTATGTTACATACTTGATAGATGGTCTACAAACCAATTTTGTGCATCATCAGTTTGGCGCCGTCTATGGAAAGTTTTTGTTCACTAACGATGTGAATGAGATTAGTGCCTTGTTCACCAAGGGGATCCTCAACTCTTTCCTAGAAGGCTAGGCTTAGGTAAGGGTTTGTTCTCTCCCCCTTTCTACCGTTCTTCCTTATGTTTTTGACATTCTTTTACCTCCTATTTCTCTTTAGGCCTCCACTGCAACTATGTGTTTATTTTCAAGAACCCTCCTTTATCACAAGCTAAAACATGATCATGAAGTGGTGCAAAATGAGCTTTTTGCTGCTCAGATGAGGATCACTGAATTTGAAGCTACTAGCAAGACTTCTAATGCTGACCTTGTGGCAATCCGCGAGAGGACAACTCATCTTGAGATCGAGCTTTCGACGACCCATGGGAGGGTGTTTAGGCTCGAGGCCGAGCTTGTTGAGGTCCGTGAGAAGGTCATGCTCAGTGAGGCTGAGCTTTTGGTGACCCATGGGAGGGCGGCCAAGCTCGAGGCTGAGCTTGCAGAGGTCCGTAAGAGGGCCTTGCTCAAAGAGGCTACCGCGGAGGTAGAGGTGAAGATAGCTCATGAGAGGGCTTCATAGGCTTAGGAGAGGGCTTCCCAGGCTGAGGAAAGGGCTGTAATAGTTGAGAGGGACTTTGAGAGTGGCCTTGCAAATGACTTTATTAACGGTTATAAGGAGCTTCGGGGAAAGATTTCCGCTACTTTTTTCGATACAAATGTCTCAGGCTTCTTGCCAACTAAGGCGTCTAATGTCAGTGGTGGAGATTCTGACGATGCTGAGGGTGACAATGAGGAGAAGGATGACAACCATGAGTAGTTAGCGTGCTAGAGACTTTTTGGTTTTTTGTTTTTTTGAAAAGGCATTTTGCAGCCATATTTTTATAAAAGTGATTTTTGTCACTGATGCTACTTTGATGCTGAGAAGTTAAATATGAAAATGCAAAGATCTTTTTTGAAGTAAATCTAGAAATTTTTTTCATTTTTCTACTCATATAAAACAATATTGGGTAAGGGATAAATTGTTGTTTGGTCAAGCTATCACTGATGTGAACATGTGAATGAACATATGAACATGTTACACGCGTATATATGACACATGTGTAGCATCAGGGTTGTCAATGAGAAAAGGTTTCTTGGTTACAGATAAGACTTTGATTCTTCCTCAATATGATTTGGAACTCTCCTTATCGGGTAATAGCCCCACAAAAGAGTAAAAAATAAAATCAAGTCCCCAACTTTTTTACTCTCTCAAGGTGTCATTGGTAGTACCTCTTCAAGTGCTCTGCATTCCATGGATAGGGTAAGACCTTCCCCTCAAAATTCTAGATCTTGTAAGTGACTGGCCTTACCACCTCTGTTATGAGGTAGGGTCCTTCCCAATTTGGTCCCAGTTTTCCTTCCCGTGAATTCTTTGTGGCAAGGATCACTTTCTTNCCTCGCAACCTGGAGAGAGTCAACCTCCCTCATCCTTGACCAAGTCCTTTGGAGAGAACTATAAATTCCTTGTCGGTTGAGGAGAGGAGAGGTCGCCAAGGTTGAGAAGAGGAGAAGTCGCCAAGATATTTGATTACTATTAAATGGCCTCAATTATGACCATCAGACTAACAATTTAATTATTACACCAAGCCACTATAAAATGTAAGCCCTCCAACACTTGGGGGGCATCTGACTCATTACATCATAATTCTCTCCTCCCATCTCAAAGCTTGTAATCTTGTGTTCTCCCTCCACACCGGAGATAATAAAATATCCCAGCAAACCTAGCCATTGAAAGTGGACGTAGGTCATATTGACCGAACCACTATAAATCTTGCCTTCTGTCTCCCTCTACTTACTGCATTTTATGTTACATACTTGATAGATGGTCTACAAACCAATTTTGTGCATCATCAGTTTGGCGGCGTCTATGAAAAGTTTTTGTTCACTAACGATGTGAATGAGATTAGTGCCTTGTTCACCAAGGGGATCCTCAACTCTTTCCTAGAAGGCTGGGCTTAGGTAAGGGTTTGTTCTCTCCCCCTTTCTACCGTTCTTCCTTATGTTTTTGACATTCTTTTACCTCCTATTTCTCTTTAGGCCTCCACTGCAACTATGTGTTTATTTTCAAGAACCCTCCTTTATCACAAGCTGAAACATGATCATGAAGTGGTGCAAAATGAGCTTTTTGTTGCTCAGAGGAGGATTACTGAGTTTGAAGCTACTAGCAAGACTTCTAATGCTGACCTTGTGGCAATCCGCGAGAGGACAACTCATCTTGAGATCGAGCTTTCGACGACCCATGGGAGGGTGTTTAGGCTCGAGGCCGAGCTTGTTGAGGTCCGTGAGAAGGTCATGCTCAGTGAGGCTGAGCTTTTGGTGACCCATGGGAGGGCGGCCAAGCTCGAGGCTGAGCTTGCAGAGGTCCATAAGAGGGCCTTGCTCAGAGAGGCTATCGCGGAGGTAGAGGTGAAGATAGCTCATGAGAGGGCTTCATAGGCTTAGGAGAGGGCTTCCCAGGCTGAGGAAAGGGCTGTAATAGTTGAGAGGGACTTTGAGAGTGGCCTTGCAAATGACTTTATTAACGGTTATAAGGAGCTTCGGGGAAAGATTTCCGCTACTTTTTTCGATACAAATGTCTCAGGCTTCTTGCCAACTAAGGCGTCTAATGTCAGTGGTGGAGATTCTGACGATGCTGAGGGTGACAATGAGGAGAAGGATGACAACCATGAGTAGTTAGCGTGCTAGAGACTTTTTGGTTTTTTGTTTTTTTGAAAAGGCATTTTGCAGCCATATTTTTATAAAAGTGATTTTTGTCACTGATGCTACTTTGATGCTGAGAAGTTGAATATGAAAATGCAAAGATTTTTTTTGAAGTAAATCTAGAAATTTTATTCATTTTTCTACTCATATAAAACAATATTGGGTAAGGGATAAATTGTTGTTTGGTCAAGCTATCACTGATGTGAACATGTGAATGAACATATGAACATGTTACACGCGTATATATGACACATGTGTAGCATCAGGGTTGTCAATGAGAAAAGGTTTCTTGGTTACAGATAAGACTTTGATTCTTCCTCAATATGATTTGGAACTCTCCTTATCGGGTAATAGCCCCACAAAAGAGTAAAAAATAAAATCAAGTCCCCAACTTTTCTACTCTCTCAAGGTGTCATTGGTAGTACCTCTTCAAGTGCTCTGCATTCCATGGATAGGGTAAGACCTTCCCCTCAAAATTCTAGATCTTGTAAGTGACTGGCCTTACCACCTCTATTATGAGGTAGGGTCCTTCCCAATTTGGTCCCAGTTTTCCTTCCCGTGAATTCTTTGTGGCAAGGATCACTTTCTTTAGGACCAAGTCTCCTGGTTGGAAGGAACGAGGCTTCACATTCGAGTTGTAGTATTTTTTCATACGGCACTTGTACTCCACGTTGCGGACCATAGCCATCTCCCTTGCCTCCTCTACCAAGTCGAGGTTAATGTGGCGGCCTTCCTCATTGGTGTCGGGGTTGTAGTATTGGACCCTTAGAGAGTGTACCCTGATTTCCACAGGGATGACTGCCTCAGTTCCAAATGCGAGGAAGAAGAGGGTCTCCCCAGTTGGAGCTCTTGGTGTGGTCCAGTAATCCCATAATTCGCTTGGGAGCTCATCAACCCAAAGACCCTTCGTCTTTTCAAGCCTTGTCTTTAGGNTGTTACATACTTGATAGATGGTCTACAAACCAATTTTGTGCATCATCAGTTTGGCGGCGTCTATGAAAAGTTTTTGTTCACTAACGATGTGAATGAGATTAGTGCCTTGTTCACCAAGGGGATCCTCAACTCTTTCCTAGAAGGCTGGGCTTAGGTAAGGGTTTGTTCTCTCCCCCTTTCTACCGTNTTTTGGAATGGAATAAAAGATGATGGACCAGACCCAAATGACCCAATTCATGGGTAAAGCTCAAGCCTATAGAAGACCTAACAGGCCCTATGACGACCAAGACCAGTCAAGACCATCAGGGAGCTACACCACCAAGGGAGCATTCAGGAGCCTCACCCTCGCAACCTGGAGAGAGTCAACCACCCTCATCCTTGACCAAGTCCTTTGGAGAGAACTATAAATTCCTTGTCGGTTGAGGAGAGGAGTGGTCGCCAAGGTTGAGAAGAGGAGAAGTCGCCAAGATATTTGATTACTATTAAATGGCCCCAATTATGACCATCATACTAACAATTTAATTATTACACCAAGCCACTATAAAATGTAAGCCCTCCAACACTTGGGGGGCATCTGACTCAATACAGCATAATTCTCTCCTCCCATCTCAAAGCTTGTAATCTTGTGTTCTCCCTCCACACCGGAGAAAATAAAATATCCCAGCAAACCTAGCCATTGAAAGTGGACGTAGGTCATATTGACCGAACCACTATAAATCTTGCCTTCTGTCTCCCTCTACTTACTGCATTTTATGTTACATACTTGATAGATGGTCTACAAACCAATTTTGTGCATCATCAGTTTGGCGGCGTCTATGAAAAGTTTTTGTTCACTAACGATGTGAATGAGATTAGTGCCTTGTTCACCAAGGGGATCCTCAACTCTTTCCTAGAAGGCTGGGCTTAGGTAAGGGTTTGTTCTCTCCCCCTTTCTACCGTTCTTCCTTATGTTTTTGACATTCTTTTACCTCCTATTTCTCTTTAGGCCTCCACTGCAACTATGTGTTTATTTTCAAGAACCCTCCTTTATCACAAGCTGAAACATGATCATGAAGTGGTGCAAAATGAGCTTTTTGTTGCTCAGAGGAGGATTACTGAGTTTGAAGCTACTAGCAAGACTTCTAATGCTGACCTTGTGGCAATCCGCGAGAGGACAACTCATCTTGAGATCGAGCTTTCGACGACCCATGGGAGGGTGTTTAGGCTCGAGGCCGAGCTTGTTGAGGTCCGTGAGAAGGTCATGCTCAGTGAGGCTGAGCTTTTGGTGACCCATGGGAGGGCGGCCAAGCTCGAGGCTGAGCTTGCAGAGGTCCATAAGAGGGCCTTGCTCAGAGAGGCTATCGCGGAGGTAGAGGTGAAGATAGCTCATGAGAGGGCTTCATAGGCTTAGGAGAGGGCTTCCCAGGCTGAGGAAAGGGCTGTAATAGTTGAGAGGGACTTTGAGAGTGGCCTTGCAAATGACTTTATTAACGGTTATAAGGAGCTTCGGGGAAAGATTTCCGCTACTTTTTTCGATACAAATGTCTCAGGCTTCTTGCCAACTAAGGCGTCTAATGTCAGTGGTGGAGATTCTGACGATGCTGAGGGTGACAATGAGGAGAAGGATGACAACCATGAGTAGTTAGCGTGCTAGAGACTTTTTGGTTTTTTGTTTTTTTGAAAAGGCATTTTGCAGCCATATTTTTATAAAAGTGATTTTTGTCACTGATGCTACTTTGATGCTGAGAAGTTGAATATGAAAATGCAAAGATTTTTTTTGAAGTAAATCTAGAAATTTTATTCATTTTTCTACTCATATAAAACAATATTGGGTAAGGGATAAATTGTTGTTTGGTCAAGCTATCACTGATGTGAACATGTGAATGAACATATGAACATGTTACACGCGTATATATGACACATGTGTAGCATCAGGGTTGTCAATGAGAAAAGGTTTCTTGGTTACAGATAAGACTTTGATTCTTCCTCAATATGATTTGGAACTCTCCTTATCGGGTAATAGCCCCACAAAAAAGTAAAAAATAAAATCAAGTCCCCAACTTTTCTACTCTCTCAAGGTGTCATTGGTAGTACCTCTTCAAGTGCTCTGCATTCCATGGATAGGGTAAGACCTTCCCCTCAAAATTCTAGATCTTGTAAGTGACTGGCCTTACCACCTCTATTATGAGGTAGGGTCCTTCCCAATTTGGTCCCAGTTTTCCTTCCCGTGAATTCTTTGTGGCAAGGATCACTTTCTTTAGGACCAAGTCTCCTGGTTGGAAGGAACGAGGCTTCACATTCGAGTTGTAGTACTTTTTCATACGGCACTTGTACTCCACGTTGCGGACCATAGCCATCTCCCTTGCCTTCTCTACCAAGTCGAGGTTAATGTGGCGGCCTTCCTCATTGGTGTCGGGGTTGTAGTATTGGACCCTTAGAGAGTGTACCCTGATTTCCACAAGGATGACTGCCTCAGTTCCAAATGCGAGGAAGAAGAGGGTCTCCCCAGTTGGAGCTCTTGGTGTGGTCCAGTAATCCTATAATACGCTTGGGAGCTCATCAACCCAAAGACCCTTCGTCTTTTTAAGCCTTGTCTTTAAGTTGCGTAGCACCGTCCTCACCATGACTTCTGCTTATCCGTTTGCCTGCGGGTGTGCTGGGCTGGAATGAGGCTGCTTTATCTGAAGATTAGAGTAGAAGGAGTTTAGGAGCTTGTTGTCAAACTGTTTNTCCACTGCAACTATGTGTTTATTTTCAAGAACCCTCCTTTATCACAAGCTGAAACATGATCATGAAGTGGTGCAAAATGAGCTTTTTGTTGCTCAGAGGAGGATTACTGAGTNGAGCAGAAGGAGTTTAGGAGCTTGTTGTCAAACTGTTTAGTGTTGTCGCTGACGATGGCATGGGGTATCCGGAAGCAACAGACCAAGTTTTTCTAAATGAAATCTTTCACCTTTGCATNATCCCAGCAAACCTAGCCATTGAAAGTGGACGTAGGTCATATTGACCGAACCACTATAAATCTTGCCTTCTGTCTCCCTCTACTTACTGCATTTTATGTTACATACTTGATAGATGGTCTACAAACCAATTTTGTGCATCATCAGTTTGGCGCCGTCTATGGAAAGTTTTTGTTCACTAACGATGTGAATGAGATTAGTGCCTTGGACACCAAGGGGATCCTCAACTCTTTCCTAGAAGGCTAGGCTTAGGTAAGGGTTTGTTCTCTCCCCCTTTCTACCGTTCTTCCTTATGTTTTTGACATTCTTTTACCTCCTATTTCTCTTTAGGCCTCCACTGCAACTATGTGTTTATTTTCAAGAACCCTCCTTTATCACAAGCTGAAACATGATCATGAAGTGGTGCAAAATGAGCTTTTTGTTGCTCAGAGGAGGATTACTGAGTTTGAAGCTACTAGCAAGACTTCTAATGCTGACCTTGTGGCAATCCGCGAGAGGACAACTCATCTTGAGATCGAGCTTTCGACGACCCATGGGAGGGTGTTTAGGCTCGAGGCCGAGCTTGTTGAGGTCCGTGAGAAGGTCATGCTCAGTGAGGCTGAGCTTTTGGTGACCCATGGGAGGGCGGCCAAGCTCGAGGCTGAGCTTGCAGAGGTCCATAAGAGGGCCTTGCTCAGAGAGGCTATCGCGGAGGTAGAGGTGAAGATAGCTCATGAGAGGGCTTCATAGGCTTAGGAGAGGGCTTCCCAGGCTGAGGAAAGGGCTGTAATAGTTGAGAGGGACTTTGAGAGTGGCCTTGCAAATGACTTTATTAACGGTTATAAGGAGCTTCGGGGAAAGATTTCCGCTACTTTTTTCGATACAAATGTCTCAGGCTTCTTGCCAACTAAGGCGTCTAATGTCAGTGGTGGAGATTCTGACGATGCTGAGGGTGACAATGAGGAGAAGGATGACAACCATGAGTAGTTAGCGTGCTAGAGACTTTTTGGTTTTTTGTTTTTTTGAAAAGGCATTTTGCAGCCATATTTTTATAAAAGTGATTTTTGTCACTGATGCTACTTTGATGCTGAGAAGTTGAATATGAAAATGCAAAGATTTTTTTTGAAGTAAATCTAGAAATTTTATTCATTTTTCTACTCATATAAAACAATATTGGGTAAGGGATAAATTGTTGTTTGGTCAAGCTATCACTGATGTGAACATGTGAATGAACATATGAACATGTTACACGCGTATATATGACACATGTGTAGCATCAGGGTTGTCAATGAGAAAAGGTTTCTTGGTTACAGATAAGACTTTGATTCTTCCTCAATATGATTTGGAACTCTCCTTATCGGGTAATAGCCCCACAAAAAAGTAAAAAATAAAATCAAGTCCCCAACTTTTCTACTCTCTCAAGGTGTCATTGGTAGTACCTCTTCAAGTGCTCTGCATTCCATGGATAGGGTAAGACCTTCCCCTCAAAATTCTAGATCTTGTAAGTGACTGGCCTTACCACCTCTATTATGAGGTAGGGTCCTTCCCAATTTGGTCCCAGTTTTTCTTCCCGTGAATTCTTTGTGGCAAGGATCACTTTCTTTAGGACCAAGTCTCCTGGTTGGAAGGAACGAGGCTTCACATTCGAGTTGTAGTATTTTTTCATACGGCACTTGTACTCCACGTTGCGGACCATAGCCATCTCCCTTGCCTCCTCTACCAAGTCGAGGTTAATGTGGCGGCCTTCCTCATTGGTGTCGGGGTTGTAGTATTGGACCCTTAGAGAGTGTACCCTGATTTCCACAGGGATGACTGCCTCAGTTCCAAATGCGAGGAAGAAGAGGGTCTCCCCAGTTGGAGCTCTTGGTGTGGTCCAGTAATCCCATAATTCGCTTGGGAGCTCATCAACCCAAAGACCCTTCGTCTTTTCAAGCCTTGTCTTTAGGTTGCGTAGCACCGTCCTCACCATGACTTCTGCTTATCCGTTTGCCTGCGGGTGTGCTGGGCTGGAATGAGGCTGCTTTATCTGAAGATTAGAGCAGAAGGAGTTTAGGAGCTTGTTGTCAAACTGTTTAGTGTTGTCGCTGACGATGGCATGGGGTATCCGGAAGCAACAGACCAAGTTTTTCTAAATGAAATCTTTCACCTTTGCATCTGTTATCTTTGCTAGGGGTTCTGCCTCCGCCCATTTAGTGAAGTAGTCCACCGCTACCACCACAAACTTGCACTGTCCTCTACTGAGAGGTAAGGGACCCAGGATGTCGATGCCCCATTTAGAGAAGGGTCACGGACTTGTGATGACCGTGAGTTCCTCTGGTGGCTCTTTGGGCACAGTGGAGAAATGCTGACACTTGTCACACATTTTGGCGAATTCCTGGACTTCCCTCATCATGCTCGGCTAGAAATAGCCTTGTCTAAGTGCCTTGTGAGCGAGGGAGCGCCCTCCAGAGTGATTTCCACAAACTCCTTCATGGATCTATGGCTTNTAGGCCTCCACTGCAACTATGTGTTTATTTTCAAGAACCCTCCTTTATCACAAGCTAAAACATGATCATGAAGTGGTGCAAAATGAGCTTTTTGCTGCTCAGATGAGGATCACTGAATTTGAAGCTACTAGCAAGACTTCTAATGCTGACCTTGTGGCAATCCGCGAGAGGACAACTCATCTTGAGATCGAGCTTTCGACGACCCATGGGAGGGTGTTCGGGCTCGAGGCCGAGCTTGTTGAGGTCCGTGAGAAGGTCATGCTCAGTGAGGCTGAGCTTTTGGTGACCCATGGGAGGGCGGCCAAGCTCGAGGCTGAGCTTGCAGAGGTCCGTAAGAGGGCCTTGCTCAAAGAGGCTACCGCGGAGGTAGAGGTGAAGATAGCTCATGAGAGGGCTTCATAGGCTTAGGAGAGGGCTTCCCAGGCTGAGGAAAGGGCTGTAATAGTTGAGAGGGACTTTGAGAGTGGCCTTGCAAATGCCTTTATTAACGGTTATAAGGAGCTTCGGGGAAAGATTTCTGCTACTTTTTTCGATACAAATGTCTCAGGCTTCTTGCCAACTAAGGCGCCTAATGTCAGTGGTGGAGATTCTGACGATGCTGAGGGTGACAATGAGGAGAAGGATGACAACCATGAGTAGTTAGCGTGCTAGAGACTTTTTGGTTTTTTGTTTTTTTGAAAAGGCATTTTGCAGCCATATTTTTATAAAAGTGATTTTTGTCACTGATGCTACTTTGATGCTGAGAAGTTGAATATGAAAATGCAAAGATTTTTTTTGAAGTAAATCTAGAAATTTTATTCATTTTTCTACTCATATAAAACAATATTGGGTAAGGGATAAATTGTTGTTTGGTCAAGCTATCACTGATGTGAACATGTGAATGAACATATGAACATGTTACACGCGTATATATGACACATGTGTAGCATCAGGGTTGTCAATGAGAAAAGGTTTCTTGGTTACAGATAAGACTTTGATTCTTCCTCAATATGATTTGGAACTCTCCTTATCGGGTAATAGCCCCACAAAAAAGTAAAAAATAAAATCAAGTCCCCAACTTTTCTACTCTCTCAAGGTGTCATTGGTAGTACCTCTTCAAGTGCTCTGCATTCCATGGATAGGGTAAGACCTTCCCCTCAAAATTCTAGATCTTGTAAGTGACTGGCCTTACCACCTCTATTATGAGGTAGGGTCCTTCCCAATTTGGTCCCAGTTTTTCTTCCCGTGAATTCTTTGTGGCAAGGATCACTTTCTTTAGGACCAAGTCTCCTGGTTGGAAGGAACGAGGCTTCACATTCGAGTTGTAGTATTTTTTCATACGGCACTTGTACTCCACGTTGCGGACCATAGCCATCTCCCTTGCCTCCTCTACCAAGTCGAGGTTAATGTGGCGGCCTTCCTCATTGGTGTCGGGGTTGTAGTATTGGACCCTTAGAGAGTGTACCCTGATTTCCACAGGGATGACTGCCTCAGTTCCAAATGCGAGGAAGAAGAGGGTCTCCCCAGTTGGAGCTCTTGGTGTGGTCCAGTAATCCCATAATTCGCTTGGGAGCTCATCAACCCAAAGACCCTTCGTCTTTTCAAGCCTTGTCTTTAGGTTGCGTAGCACCGTCCTCACCATGACTTCTGCTTATCCGTTT
The DNA here is from genome assembly GCA_963454935.2 of Ilex paraguariensis. Lineage (NCBI taxonomy): Eukaryota > Viridiplantae > Streptophyta > Magnoliopsida > Aquifoliales > Aquifoliaceae > Ilex > Ilex paraguariensis. The sequence continues at coordinate 1,148,024 of CAUOFW020000336.1, forward strand.
GCCTGCGGGTGTGCTGGGCTGGAATGAGGCTGCTTTATCTGAAGATTAGAGCAGAAGGAGTTTAGGAGCTTGTTGTCAAACTGTTTAGTGTTGTCGCTGACGATGGCATGGGGTATCCGGAAGCAACAGACCAAGTTTTTCTAAATGAAATCTTTCACCTTTGCATCTGTTATCTTTGCTAGGGGTTCTGCCTCCGCCCATTTAGTGAAGTAGTCCACCGCTACCACCACAAACTTGCACTGTCCTCTACTGAGAGGTAAGGGACCCAGGATGTCGATGCCCCATTTAGAGAAGGGTCACGGACTTGTGATGACCGTGAGTTCCTCTGGTGGCTCTTTGGGCACAGTGGAGAAATGCTGACACTTGTCACACATTTTGGCGAATTCCTGGACTTCCCTCATCATGCTCGGCTAGAAATAGCCTTGTCTGAGTGCCTTGTGAGTGAAGGAGCGCCCTCCAGAGTGATTTTCACAAACTCCTTCATGGATCTATGGCATAGTCAGCTTCTTCAAAGGAGAGGCATCTCATTAATGGTAAGGAGTAGTCTTTCTTGTACAGGGTGTCTTATAGGACAGTAAACTTGGAGGCTCTCATCCTGAGCTTCCTAGCTTCTAGAGGGTCCTCTGGCAACGCACCTTCTTGGAGGTATGCCCTTATCGGGGTCATCCAGTTTGACTTCAACGATGTGTAGTTGATGTTTATGGCTTCCATGTCTAACTTTCTTGGTCTGAATTGGTGACCAATGAATGTTGGTCCTCCTGGTGGGGCTCCCAAAGATGAGGTGAGCCTGCCTAGTGCATCAGCGGCCATGTTGTCTTCTCTTGGGATGTGACAGATCTAGAAGTATTGAAACTGTGCGATCAAGCTTTTCACCATGCTGAGGTATTCCTGCATTCTGGCTCCTTTTGCTTCAAACTCGTTCTTTACTCGATTAACAATCAATTGGGAATCGCTATAAGTGGTGAGGCGTTGGGCTTCCATTTCAGCTGCCAATATTAAACCAAAGAGGAGGGCTTCGTACTCTGCTTCATTGTTGAAAACAGTAAAGTGGAGCTTCACTACATACTTGAGGGGAGTACTATCGGGGCTGATCAAGATCAGGCCTGTTCCTCCTCCTTCACTGGTCAAGGAGCCATCTACATAGAGCTTCCAGAGTGACAGAGAGTAGGGCTCCAAGGTTAAAGTGGGAGCCTGGATGCTAGACTGGGCGCCTGAGGAGGAAAGTTGGTCGCTTAAGGTGGAGAGCAAGGCACCTACAGAAGAGATCTAGGAGCCTGGAGTAAAGAGCTAAGCGTCAATGGTGGAAAGCTAGGTGCCAGAAAGTGCCTAGTCGCTAGTGGTGGAGAGCTGGGCACCAGGAAGGGCCTGGGCACTAGGTTGGGCGCCTACCCTGGGTGCCTGGGCACTTGTGCTATTCTGTGCGCTTGATTTAGATTCCGAATTACTCTCGTTGAGTCCGGGTGTCCTCGCCAGCCATTTGGGTGTCCTTGCCAAACGCTTGATTGTTTTGCATGTCCAAGCTCAACGTTTGAATTGTGGAAAGCTCATTGACCCCCTCTTCTGCTGGTGTAAGCTCAGCAATAAAATCTACCAATGCTTGTGCTTTAATGGCCGTCCTTGACTGGTATTGAATGTCGAACTCCCCTAGTTTCACTGCCCACTTGAGGAGTCTCCCTGATACATCTGGTTTTCCTAAAAGTCTCTTTAGAGGTTGATCCGTGATCACGACAATGGTGTGACTCTAAAAATAATGTCGCAGACGCCTAGCTGTTGTAACGAGGGCGAATGCTAGCTTCTCTAGCCCCAGATACCTAATTTTTGCTCCTTAGTAGGCTCTGCTCACATAATAGATGGGTTTTTATACTCCATCACTGTTCCCCACGAGGACGGAGCATACTGCCGAGGGAGAAGCAAAGAGGTACAGGTATAATATTTCTCCTGATGTGGCATGTGACAAGAGAGGAGGCTTAGCCAAATAGGCTTTGAGCCTCTAAAAGGCCTCCTCTGCCTTAGGTCCCCACTCAAATGCTTTTCGAAGAATTTTGAAAAAAGGCAAGCATTTGTCTGCAGACTTGAAGACGAACCTATTTAGTGCTGCAATTCTCCCATTGAGGCACTGGAGCTCCTTGGTCGAGGAAGGTGCTTTCATGTCAATAATGGTCTTGATCTTGTTGGGATTCGCCTCAATTTCCCTCTGGTTGACCATGAAACCTAGGAATTTTCCTGAGCCTACACCAAAAGCGCATTTCTTAGGATTCAACTTCATGTGGTATGACCTAAGAACATTGAAAGTTTCTTGGAGGTGGTCAATGTGGTATGTTGCTGCAAGACTCTTTACCAACGTGTCGTCTACATACACCTCCATCATTTTTTCGATATGTGACTAGAACATCTTATCCACCAGTCGTTGATAAGTTGCTCTTGTGTTCTTCAATCCGAAGGGTATGATCCTGTAGCAGTAGGTCCCCCTCGGAGTGATGAATGATGTCTTCTCCTGATCTGGGGGGTACATGTTGATCTGGTTATACCTAGAATATGCATCCAAGAAGGTGAGCAATTCATGTCCTATGGTAGCGTCAATGAGAAGGTCTATTCGTGGTAGTGGGTAGCTATCTTTCGGGCACGGCTTGTTGAGCTCAGTAAAGTCAACACAGAGGCGCCACTTCCCATTAACTTTAGTCACCATCGTTTGGGCCCTTTTAATGGAGGCACCCTTTAGCTTTTAGCGAACAGGCTTGTGGTGAGGGTCGACATTGAGGTGGTGTGTGGCAACCTCAAGATCAATACCTTCAAGATCCGCATCTGACCATGCAAAAATGTCTATGTTGAGCCTCAAAAAGTCTGTTAACTGGCGGGCCAAATCTTTAGAAAGGGAAAAGCCAATGTACACTCTTCTGTCCGAGTACTCCTTATCTAAGACTACTAGGGTGAGCTCCTCAACTAGTTCTCCTTTTTCCAAGGTGGCGTCATCCCTTGGATCAAGGACCTCCACTTGTAGGCTTCTTGTGGCTTCCTTATCTTCATTGAGGAGACATAGCACTCTCTTGCAGTTACTTGATCTTTGCGGACCTCTCTAACTCCGTTCGAAGTTGGGAATCGGAGGATAAGATGGTAGGTGGAGGGCACAGCTCTTAGGGTGTTGAGAACTGGTTGTCCTAGGATACTGTTGTAAGCAGAAGGGCAATCTATCACCAGAAAGTTGACCATGATTGTGGAGCTGTGGGGTGCCACTTCGGTAGTGATAGGTAAGGTGATGGACCCTAGGGAATACACATNTATCACCAGAAAGTTGACCATGATTGTGGAGCTGTGGGGTGCCACTTCGGTAGTGATAGGTAAGATGATGGACCCTAGGGAATACACCTTCTCCCCTGAGAACCCAATGAGAGGTGATCTGATAGGCTGCAATCTTTCTCTGCCCAAGTTGAGCTTGTCGTAAGCCTCAGCGAACAAAATATTCACGGAGCTACCGCTGTCCACGAGGATCCTCTGCACCTGGAAGTTGGCGATGGTCATGGTGAGCACCAAAAGGTCGTCATAGGGTGGTTGAATTCCTTCCAAATCCTTGTCTGAGAAGGAAATGACCTCGTTGTTGTCATGCTTGGGCGCCTTAGATGGGCGCAATTCATCGGGGTGTCTGACTTTCCTGGCATGAGCCTTCACGGCAGATAGAGATTCTCCCCTCCTACAATCCCTCTAGAGATGGTGTGAATTTCTCCGATGGGCTGTTGATCTTCCTAATTACGGGATAGTGCTGGCGCTTGTCCCCTACCGACAACATACTAGCGAAGGTGACCCTGTTGGATGAGCTCCTCAATTTGCCTTTTGAGGTCATAGCAATCATCAGTGTCATGGCCATGGTCGCGATGGAAGCGACAATATTTGTTTGGATTCTTTCAGTTTAGGGGAGACTTCATTCTCCCAAGCCACTTTATTGCGGGGTCATCCTGGATCTGTAATAGGATGTGCCCGACAACTGCATTGAGAGGAGTGAAGGGTTGTCGATCTCTTTGGGGAGCAGGACCGAGCCGGTCTTTGGAAGTTACTTTCTCCATCCTGCTACGCTTGTTATTATTCTCCCTCTTGTCGTCCCTCNGCCCGACAATTGCATTGAGAGGAGTGAAGGGTTGTCGATCTCTTTGGGGAGCAGGACCGAGCCGGTCTTTGGAAGTTACTTTCTCCATCCTGCTATGCTTGTTATTATTCTCCCTCTTGTCTCTTGTCACCTATGTGTTCTTGGAGGATTTCAAAAAGAGCTCTCCTTTCTCACTCAAGATTATATAGAATGAGGCTCTTCAAAAAAAAAATGAAAGAGGAAGTTTTCATAGCTAAAAGAGTCCCACAAGAAAAAGGAGTCTACTGGAAGGGAGAGAGTCGACAATCAAAAAGAGTCTTCAAAAAAATCGGATTTAAAAAGGGCTGCACGCTATTTTGACCGTAACTCTTGATCTAAAACTCAAAATGGGACTTACTATATACCAAATCGAAGCTCTCGACGAGCTGAGCAAAACTCATTACAATTAGTAATGAGTTTTTCCANAAGTTTTCATAGCTAAAAGAGTCCCACAAGAAAAAGGAGTCTACTGGAAGGGAGAGAGTCGACAATCAAAAAGAGTCTTCAAAAAAATCAGATTTAAAAAGGGTTACACGCTATTTTGACCGTAACTCTTGATCTAAAACTCAAAATGGGACTTACTATATACCAAATCGAAGCTCTCAACGAGCTGAGCAAAACTCATTACAATTAGTAATGAGTTTTTCCAAAAAAAAGTCCAAAAAAGGCTTAGAAACAGCTGTTTTGACCTCCCAAAGTTTAAAAAAAAAAAAAATTCTGCTCGCCCAGAACAGTGCTGCTCACCCGAAAGGTGCTTGCTCGCCTAGCGTTCTGCTCAAAGTTTTGACCGTAATTTTTGCTCTGTTACTCGAAGTAAGGCTCATAATATATCAAATCGAAGCTCTCGGCGAGCCCTACAAAACTCAAAGTCTTTGGCTGTGANAAAAAAAAAAAAAAATTCTGCTCGCCCAGAACAGTGCTGCTCACCCGAAAGGTGCTTGCTCGCCTAACCCTCTGCTCAAAGTTTTGACCGTAATTTTTGCTCTGTTACTCGAAGTAAGGCTCATAATATATCAAATCGAAGCTCTCGGCAAGCCCTACAAAACTCAAAGTCTTTGGCTGTGATTGATGCTATTGAAAGCTCAAAAAAGGCCTAAAAACACATGTTCAGGACTCCCAAAGTTTTTCTATTTATGCCAGTCAATCGAAAACTCAAAATTCGACCTGAATGTCCTCCTTTCCAAGTTCCGTCATGCAGGGTATTGGGGGGCAAATAATGGACCAGACCCAAATGGCTCAATCCATGGGTAAAGCTCAAGTCTATAGAAGACCTAACAGGCCCTATGAGGGCCAAGACTAGTCAAGACCATCAGAGAGCTACACCACCAAGGGAGCATTCAGGAGCCTCACCCTCGCAGCCTAGAAAGAGTCAACCTCCCTCATCCTTGACCAAGTCCTTTGGAGAGCACCATAACTTCCTCGTCTGTTGAGGAGAGGAAAGGTCGCCAAAGNCTGAATGCCCTCCTTTCCAAGTTCCGTCATGTAGGGTATTGGGGGGCAAATAATGGATCAGACCCAAATGGCTCAATCCATGGGTAAAGCTCAAGCCTATAGAAGACCTAACAGGCCCTATGAGGGCCAAGACCAGTCAAGACCATCAGAGAGCTACACCATCAAGGGAGCATTCAGGAGCCTCACCCTCGCAGCCTAGAAAGAGTCAACATCCCTCATCCTTGACCAAGTCCTTTGGAGAGCACCATAACTTCCTCGTCTGTTGAGGAGAGGAAAGGTCGCCAAAGTTGAAGAGAGGAGAAGTCGCGAAGATATTTGATTACTATTAAATGGCCCCAATTATGACCGTTAGACTAGCAATTCAATTACTATACCAAGCCACTGTAAAATGTAAGTTTTTCAACACTTGGGGGGCATCTGACTCAATACAGCATAATTCTCTCCTCCCATCTCAAAGCTTATAATCATGTATTCTCCCTCCACACCGGAGATAATATAATATCCCGGCGAACCTAGCCATTAAAAGTGGACGTTGGTCATATTGACCGAATCATTATAAATCTTGCCTTCTGTCTCCCTCTATTTACTGTATTTTATACTAAATACTTGATAGGTAGCGCACAAACAATTTTGTACNATGTGTTCTCCCTCCACACCGGAGATAATATAATATCCCGGCGAACCTAGCCATTAAAAGTGGACGTTGGTCATATTGACCGAACCATTATAAATCGTGCCTTCTGTCTCCCTCTACTTACTGTATTTTATACTAAATACTTGATAGGTAGCGCACAAACAATTTTGTGCATCATCAAAAGCGAAATTCAATCCACTCAAAAGTGTGGAGATTAGGTCATCATCATCAACAAATTTTCCAGCAAAAGCAAGTTGATCAACTACACCTTTAGCATAAGCAAGGTATTCAGAACAAGACAGATTTTCCTGATGCAACCTGCAGAGTTGGTGTTGAAGAAGATTAATCCGCGAATGGGATTGAGAAACAAAACAAGCAGATAGCGAATCCCAAGCTTGCTTGGCAGTAGAGAGACCATACACAGTTGACAAAACTTTAGGAGATAAGGTAGCATTGCTCCAAGAAAGAACAAAACTGAAATTTCTTGTTCCACATTAAGTATTGGGGGTTGACATCACCAATGGTTGTCAGCCGCTGGAGGAAGACGCTGATCAGGGCATGGTTGAGAACCATCAATGAGGCTCATAAGCTCATTCGACTTGAAAAAGAGAACCAATTGGGACAACCATTTAAGGTAGTTTTTGCCTTCCAGCTTGACTGAGATAAGTTGACCGTATTGGGAGCGACAAAGGTAGATGCAGAAACAATCTTAGAGGAAGAAGAAGCCATTTGAGAAACGATCGAGGAAAAAATGGGGCTTGAGCTTTAATGCTCTAATACCATGTAAATGTAAAAATGCTTATGAAAGTTTTGGTTCACTCTCCAAAACTTCGTGTTATTGACTGCTATATATAAGAATACATGAATCAATACAGATGAGAAAAATAAAAATGTGATTGTATCTCTTATAATATCTCAACAGAATTTGTAGAGAGTTGGATTTAGTCATGTGTATCAGATGGAGGGAAATGAGGAGATTGAGAATCATTTGAACGATCAAGTTTGTTGGATGATTNGGAGATTAGGTCATCATCATCAACAAATTTTCCAGCAAAAGCAAGTTGATCAACTAGACCTTTAGCATAAGCAAGGTATTCAGAACAAGACCGATTTTCCTGATGCAACCTGCAGAGTTGGTGTTGAAGAAGATTAATCCGCGAATGGGATTGAGAAACAAAACGANGGAGATTAGGTCATCATCATCAACAAATTTTCCAGCAAAAGCAAGTTGATCAACTACACCTTTAGCATAAGCAAGGTATTCAGAACAAGACAGATTTTCCTGATGCAACCTGCAGAGTTGGTGTTGAAGAAGATTAATCCGCGAATGGGATTGAGAAACAAAACAAGCAGATAGCGAATCCCAAGCTTGCTTGGCAGTAGAGAGACCATACACAGTTGACAAAACTTTAGGAGATAAGGTAGCATTGCTCCAAGAAAGAACAAAACTGAAATTTCTTGTTCCACATTAAGTATTGGGGGTTGACATCACCAATGGTTGTCAGCCGCTGGAGGAAGACGCTGATCAGGGCATGGTTGAGAACCATCAATGAGGCTCATAAGCTCATTCGACTTGAAAAAGAGAACCAATTGGGACAACCATTTAAGGTAGTTTTTGCCTTCCAGCTTGACTGAGATAAGTTGACCGTATTGGGAGCGACAAAGGTAGATGCAGAAACAATCTTAGAGGAAGAAGAAGCCATTTGAGAAACGATCGAGGAAAAAATGGGGCTTGAGCTTTAATGCTCTAATACCATGTAAATGTAAAAATGCTTATGAAAGTTTTGGTTCACTCTCCAAAACTTCGTGTTATTGACTGCTATATATAAGAATACATGAATCAATACAGATGAGAAAAATAAAAATGTGATTGTATCTCTTATAATATCTCAACAGAATTTGTAGAGAGTTGGATTTAGTCATGTGTATCAGATGGAGGGAAATGAGAAAAATTAAGAATCATTTGAACAATCAAGTTTGTTGGATGATTGATACTTTGATCAACCCACTTTTCCCTAGTTGCAAACTTGAATGCGACATCAAGGACCCTGTTTGTGTTGGCTTTGTGGGTTTGGGTGGGATTTCGAGAGTGGTATTTGACACAGTACTCTAATGAATCTTAAATATTTTGTTTGGTTGGAGATGTTAGATTTGACATTTAGAGACTCTCTTGTCCGATGCACACATGCTACAATTGATTGTCAACTCTATATTAGAAAAGAATTACGGTTATGATTGATTTAGTATCAACTCGTGGGTCCTATATTGTGGTTAGGTCATATACCAAATAAGGGGTGGGATGGGAGAGACCAAGTGAATCCAATGAACAAATTCAACCGAGTGAATTTGAAGTGATACAAAATTGTAATCCAGTTCTTCCCCTTGCCAATGTCACCATTCAAAATTGTAATCCAATCCTTCCCCTCGCCAATGCCACCATTCAAATATGACCCAAACCAAGGATGTTAATTTTATATATTAACACACCACACCGTCATACAAATTCAAACGCCCAAAACTTGATCCTGGCAATGTAGATGAGATCATTAATTAGCCCAAAACTTAGTGGAGGGCAAACAAATTGATTCCCGCCAAATTCAAACGCCAAAACTCAGTTTTATTCTTCCCGGGTTATCTTCCCACCTCCAGTTTTCTTATTCAAAACTTACCAACTTTCCTATACATTCCGAAAACATTCAATCTCTCTCTCTCTCTCAAAAGATACAGAAATGGAGAACAACTTTCATGGGTTGCCTCCCCACAAAAGATTCAAGCTAATGTATCAAGAGGGAGGTAAACACCAAGAGAAGCAAGACAATGTCACGTCTTCTCTCTGTCTTCCGGTGAAAAAACGAAAAGCATCCCTAGATCCACCACTTCTGCCGCCCAATTCCACCGCCGCCACTTACTGCTTACCTGCCAAGAAGAGGGTTTGGGCTCTTCAACCCAACCTCATACCCAACGAATCCATTTCGCCTTTCGACCTAAATGTCGAATACAATCCATTTTTTTATGAAGAAAGTGAAACAGCACCACAAGAACCAAAGAATGTTCCGATTTGGAATAAAATTGGTGAGATTCGAGTTAATGAACACAGCAACGAAGCTGATAGAGTTGACGATGAAGAAGGTGACGACGATGGAATTGTATGTGCTATATGTCAAAGCACAGATGGAGACCCATCAGATCCAATTGTGTTCTGTGACGGTTGTGACCTAATGGTTCACACCACCTGTTATGGTCACCCCCTTATAGAGGGTGTCCCAGAAGGGGATTGGTTCTGTACCCAATGCTTGGCTTCCCAATCACCCAAATCAAAGGACTTTTCTTGCTCTCTATGCCCAGTCGCTGGTGGTGCACTGAAGCCCACAAATGATGGCCAGTGGGCTCATATTGTTTGTGCCCTTTTTGTTCCTGAGGTCTTTTTCAGTGACCCTGAAGGCAGAGAAGGCATTGATTTTACTAAGGTTCATCCATGGAGGTGGGAACAGAGTTGCTATGTTTGTGACTCTGCAAGTGGGTGTGTTCTTGATTGTTCTGAGCCAAAGTGCCCTTTGTCCTTTCATATCACATGTGGGTTAAGAGAAAATCTTTGTATTGAGTACACAGAAGGGAGGAATAAGGGGGCTATTGTTGCTGGGTTCTGCAAAAGCCACACTGATCTATGGAAGAAGGTACATTTCTTCGATTAATTAATGGTTTGTTGTTCTATTTTTAAAGATTGTATGTGTGGAGAAAAAGGGGTTGATGTTGGTGTTGTTCTTTTTGCAGCAACAACAAACAGGCAAGTTCAAGATTGTGGCCAGAGACAAGCATAAGAAATAGCAAGAATTTTGGGCTTACAAAGTTTTATGACTCTAGGAAATTGAGAATTGGGATCTCATGATCTTTTGCGTTGTCATGAATTTGGTCTCTGTAGTTTTGGTACTGTAGATTATGTTAGTCGAAAATTTGATTACTCTCTCTTTTTTATCCTTAAATAATAGTTTTGGTGCCATTCACAATATGGGTTTTGTACTTTTCTTTGTTCATTATTGGTTGCAAATGGTGTAATCATGCCATTGAGATTGCATTTCCACAAAAACTCACATAAGGGGATAAATTAGTTACTCAAAATTATAAATGAAGGGTGAAAAATGTAAGACTTTATCAGAAATGCAAGACCCAATTCTTAAAGACTGGACCATGATGCAACCTTATAAATTTGTGCTTGTGTAATCACCTAATTTCAGCTCAGTACTAAGCTGTTACTAGAGAGACTTCTTTGATGACAACTGGGTTTGGTGGTTTTTGTTGTGTACATGTGGCTTTTTTTACTTTCTGGATTGTTTATGTTGAAATGTCAAAATATATATCAGAAATTGGTGAGCCTGGCTTGAGAAGAGATGGCCTTTAGGGATTTAATTGAGGCCTGGAATCAGTACAATGAGGTTGGTGAAGAAGCTCCCAACAGGAGGAATCCCAGTGAAGTAGATTGTTTTGATGTTGATAATTCTATCACACAGTGAGTTCTTGCTTGTTTTCTGTTATTGTTGTGGTCTTATGGGCATTGGCTCAGCGTGACAACTGATTACAAGAGATTTGGTTAAACCCAAGCCAGTCAATCAGCAAGACACTAACCCATATTTCGGCTTCTAATCTGCTTATCAGGAATATTATGTCAATTATTTGAACCCATTAAGAGCAATTCCAAGGGGGAGTGGCAACCCTTAATACCACCCTCAAATTCAAAATTCTCTACTTCAAGGGGGATAGCATCAAGGGTTAGAAAATGGCGTCAAGGCTCTTAGCAACAACGATCTTAGCAAATATTTCTTTTGTTTTATCAATTTGAAAAATATATGAAATTGTTCAGTCAATAGTTCAAATATTAAATTATAATAGTGTCTATTTAAAAAAATTCAATAATTAAATTATCTTACTCGGGGTGTTCACTTTGTCGTAGTCTTTTAATTTGATTAAAAAAATTGACAAATTTGTCGTATTTTGCATTTATATCAATCCAACGGCTTTTAATAGAAGCTTACGAATTCTCTTCTTGATTGTCTCGATGAAATTCTAAGTATTTCAATATTTTATGTCAAAAGTATCACCTTGTTGTTTATTCCCAGTAATTGTATCTTTATTTGTGTTAAGTCACGCAAACACAATTAATTTATTTTCTTTTAGAGAAAAGTTTTTTGTCCTTTGCGATTTTTTCACTCTTGGAGCGGCTTCACTTTGTACTGGCGTCAATACTATGAGATTGGTTTGTATAACATCATCGTATAAATCGGTGTCGTTCATAAACAAATCAGTGAAAGAACCATTAAATTGTAAATCCATCTACAAAAAAAATAATTATAATCAATTTAAAGGTAAGATAAAATAATCAATACAACAAAATTTAATGGTGTAATATGACAATACAAAAAAAATTAATGGTGTAATTTGCCCTAAAATTAAGTATTATTTGCACTAAAATTGAGAATACAAAAAACTTTTAGGGTACAACGNATACAACAAAATTTAATGGTGTAATATGACAATACAAAAAAAATTAATGGTGTAATATGATAATACAAAAAAATTAATGGTGTAATTTGCCCTAAAATTAAGTATTATTTGCACTAAAATTGAGAATACAAAAAACTTTTAGGGTACAAGGTATTATTTGCCCTAAAATAAATAGTAGCAAGAACGATCAAAGGGAACCCTTCCCCTTCCCCTTCCCCTAAACCCTACAGAAGTTACAACATATACCCAGTAAACACCAACGATTTTTAGAGAAGTAATTTTTAGGCAAGCGAGGGATTTTCAGGCAAGCCTCTCTCGATTTTCAGCAGTAGACACCAACGGATTTTTAGGCAAGCCTCCTTCCCCTTTCTTTCTCTCTGTAATTTTATAGATTTTTTGGGTCAAATATAATCGTTGAGAGGGAATAGTAGACACCAACGACTATTTTGCAACCTCCACTTTCTCTTTCCAGAGTTTGCAAATTGGCCATCCCAAGTGAAATTTGCAACCCTAAATGCCTTGAAGTGAAATTTTTTGATTTGGGGTGACATTTTGGTAGTTAGGGGTTTGCCACCCCTAATGGCACTCCTCTTTGGAATTACTCTTAGGGTGGCAGTTTTGGCAACTCTGGAGAGAGAAAAAAAGAGGTTACAAATAGGTTTATGAATATAGATCTGTTAAATTGTTGAATGATCAAACGATAAATATAACTCTAACGATTCATATAGATTGATAAATGAAAATATGAAAATGACACCCCATTTTAGCACCTGCCATTGGAACAAATTTATAATTCAGAGATACCAAAACACTCTTCAAGGTTGCAAATGGGTAATTTGACATCCCAAAATGGCAACTCCCTTTGGAGTTGCTCTTAGATCAAAGCAACATTTTTGTATGTGGGTTGGATTTTGGCTAGTTAGGACCTGTGAAACTTGCTAGGATTTTTCCCCTTGCAAGTTCTGGTTAAGATCAGCAATAGGCCATGCCAGACAGGGACTTTGAGCTTACATATACCACGCTGTCTTATGGACGAAAAGATGTAAAAGTTTGTTAAGTGTCACCAAGGGAGGAGGGGGTCCAAAAAGATAATTCTAACTCATGGACATAGGTAGCTGTTGGAAGAACAATGGCCAAGTTTTGCAATAGAGATGTGATGACAGACATAACTCAACGCGGTGAGATGATCATAGACCCTAACCAGTCATGGTGCAAGCCAAGCAAGCTCAACTTGTGCCTGTCTTACCATGCTCTGCCATTGGAATCTTGTCCATTGCTTGGAGAAGCAAAACTTTGCATATGATGCTTATCATGTATATTGCTCTCCCGGCAATGCTAAGCTCCTTGAGAAGCCATTTAGCGATCCATATAACAATGCTCAACCTTGAGAAACATTGACGATTCTATCTCACTGTATATCAAATTATCAAATATCCAATGAGGAAAGGTGAGTGGGGTTGGGGATCCAAGAACTATTTTTTTTTTTCTTTCATTTGAAAAGGGTGCAACACGATGTCTTTTTAGGGGGTCACCTTGGGTATTCAAGAACTTGTGCATTTAGATGTTATTATATAATAATAAAATTGTATATGTGCATGCGATTATTTTAGAAAAAAGAGCACATCCATAAGAAAATAACAAAAACAACGTAAACCAACCAATACCTACAAAATACTGAAAATACTAGGAAAATGGTATCACACAGTACTTCAATCTAAACCCTAAACAGAAGAACAAAAATCATGTTGAGATTATTAGCAACTAAACTAATTGTTATCCTCCGTTGGAACTATAATGTCGAAGTCACTGACAGTCCACTCAGCAATTTCATTGCCACTGACGTATATCTCAGTTCCCAAGTCGATTGATGGCCAATGTCTTTCCACAGGCTTAGTGCCTGGATCCTGCATAAACGCAAAGCCACCAAATGTTGTTAGAATTCAAAGTTTGAAGTGCCTTTGGAATATGAAAGCAAATCATATCATACCTGGTAAAAGTACAGTTCCTGTGAAAGTCCCCCAACGTCGTCGTGTTCCCAAGTTCTTGAATCCCCAATCCAACTCTCACCTTTTCTTATTGGATATCCGTATACTCCCTAAACAGGGTGAGGTAGGATCTGCAATATTTCTTGAGGTTGAGGATTGCTATAGGCGTCACACAAGTTATTTGGCTACTCAAGGTGCTTGCAATTGCTAGGAGAGCAATATATGTGATAAGCATCGCAAGGGAAGTTTTCGTTGTTCGAGTGATGTACAAGAGTTCCATTCGGAAGAGTGCTAAGGTGGGCACATTTCAAGTTTGTCTGGCTTGCACCATGGCTCTGTGCTGGGATTTATGATCACCTCACTGTATCGGGTAACGTCTGTTGTGACATCCCCATTGCAAGGTTGTCCATTGTTCTTCCAGCAGCTACCTATGTCCATGAGGTAGAACTGGCTATTTGGACCCCCTCCTCTCTTTACATCTAGTGTGAATCTCACTTTGAAATTTGGTGACTTTGGGACCTATATCATATCCAATGAGTTAAATGATGTCATAGTTCGTATGTTTGATCAAAACTACTTTTCGCAAAAAGAAAGAGCTCTACACTGCTTTAATTAACTACAGTGGATAAGTTTTATTTTCCTTTCTTGTTTTTGGTCTGAAACCAAGAGGAGAGGAAATATCTTTCTTTTCAAATATATCAAATCAACCTTTCTTGAGTTTGAAGTTGAAGCAAACAAATAATTGAACAAAAACTTACTATTTTCGACATCCCTCTTGTTTCGTAATGATAGCCACCAGAGAATCCTGTGGTGGCATCTGACCTCAAGTATAGCATCAGCCATGGGTACTTTGATGATGTCTTCAAGACATGATGAAAAATCCAACTTCCCTTTCCAACCTTCTTCTTCCAAGTCACTGAATAATAGGAAGTGACATTCTTTCTTGCTGCCTTTGCCACATCAGCATCCAAATCCCATGTTCCATAGAACCTTCCTCTTAGATTTCTTCCTTGTACACTTGTGTAATTGTGGTATATCAGTGGCATGTTCATGCAGCCTTTGCCAAAGCATGGAAACCGAGGTATCGGTGGAAATGGTTTGGATTTCTTGCCATTTTCAGGGCATACAGCAGCCATGGTGTCCATGTTACCACTCTTGAGCATTATCATCCAAAATTGCCATGGCTTTGGCTTGTCTTGCACTTGGCATTTGTACCCTAAGTATCTCTCTTTCCATGCTGCATACTGATTCACATTCATGTCACCTAACCCTTGGTTTGTGGCATTTGACACGCCATGTTTATTGACATTCTCATTCACCCTGTGAGCTAGCTTGACTGCAATATCATGAAAAAAAAAAAAAGGAACATTGAACAATGAGAATGATTTGAATCGATAAAGAAATTTGAAGGCTGAAATGTCTGCTTGAACTGTTAAATTTGGTTTAGAATCTGTCTATCAGAACCAGTTTAAGACTTCTATTGTAATTGACAGGAGGAATAAATTTTCTTAATTCCNAAAAAAAAAAAAAAAGGAACATTGAACAAAGAGAATGATTTGAATCGATAAAGAAATTTAAAGGCTGAAATGTCTGCTTGAACTGTTAAATTTGGTTTAGAATCTGTCTATCAGAACCAGTTTAAGACTTCTATTCTAATTGACAGGAGGAATAAATTTTCTTAATTCCAAACTAGCTAGTATAGAAGCAGAATAACTTTATGACAGAAGTTTCAGGGCAAATCCGAGCTATGATAAGAAGCCATTCATGCATATGGGACAAGTATGGGTTAATGTCCTACTTGTTAATTGGCATGGTTGATTTTCAATATGAACTATCCTCAACCTTTTGTCATCTTCAACCAAAATGCTTCCTGAGCCGCGATGGTNTATGGGACAAGTATGGGTTAATGTCCTACTTGTTAATTGGCATGGTTGATTTTCAAAATGAACTATCCCCAACCTATTGTCATCTTCAACCAAAATGCTTCCTGAGCCGCGATGGTCTTTTAGATCATAGCAATGTGCCAAAAAACAAGAACTCACTGTGTGATGTAGAATTATCAACATCAAAGCAATCGGCCTCCCTGAGACTCCCCATGTTGGGAGCTTCTTCACCAACCTCATTGCACTGATTCCATGGCTCAATTGCCACTCTAAGGCCATCTCTTCTCATGCCAGGATCACCAATTGCTGACATATATTCTTTTCCGGCCCCCTACGTGAATGATCCACAAAACAATAAAGTAACATGTATGCAACAAAAACACCACGAAACCGTTGTTGCCATCATAGAGGTCACTGTAACAACAAATTAGTAATGAGTTNAAATGCAAGATGAGCCAAAGCCATGGCAGTTTTGGATGACAATGCTCAAGAGCGGAAACATGGATACACAGCTGCTATATGCCCCAAAAACGAGAGGAAAGCATACCCCTTTCCACCTCAATCTGGGTTTCTATGCTTTGGTAGGGNTTGAACTGAGATCCTCCTTGACTATGGGTTTCAGCTCTATTTATAGGGAAAAACACTGGCAAAAGAGAAGTTTGTTGCTTGATTTGGATTTAAATCACCATTGAGGATAATCTTGATAAGANTTGAACTGAGATCCTCCTTGACTATGGGTTTCAGCTCTATTTATAGGGAAAAACACCGGCAAAAGAGAAGTTTGTTGCTTGATTTGGATTTAAATCACCATTGAGGATAATCTTGATAAAACCAAACTTGGGCCTCACCCTGATTGATTGATCCTATTAGTAAGATATCATTTTTAAAATAAAGAGTTCAAATTCAAATTAGGATCAACCCCTAATATCATGCTAGTTAGATTGTCTTGAAGACTAAGACATGGTTGAATATATATAATGGGTAATCAGTCCTTGCGTGGAATGTCCGGCAAAGGAAAAACGTTCTAAGTGCAACCAAATTTCTTACCAATCATACCTTGTCAAAGCTGCTCCTTGTGGGATACTTCAGTGTTGCTAGTGCACTACTCAGAGATTAGAAAACTTATGGGCAAAGGGTAATCCTTCAAGTTAACCAATGTAAAACTGCATAACGGAGGCTTGGTCATGATACAACTTTCACATCTGTGTGTGCTCATATAACTCGGTTGTCTTAAGCTTCATTATGAAGCTGTTATAGTGAAGAACTCCACAATCGTAAATATTGCAGTGTGGTGGTTTTGTTGTGCATTTTTAGTTGGTGTAGCCTGTGGATTATTTGTTTCAGCCAAGGAAGAATATGTATCAGCCAGTGAGTTCTTGTTCCTTCATGTTTATAGACTTATGGGTTTTGAGATTCTAAACAACCAGCTCTGTTTCGACTGTTTTTCAGCCTAATATAGGCAACGGGCTGTGCCACGTAGCCGAGGACTGTCTAGCTCAATGGGGGCTGGCATATGTCACTAGCCCTGAGGAAAACATTTGGAACTTGGTCATACACGAACTTACGCAAAGTTTTCTTATTAGAGATTCAGGAACTGTCTGATATATCAGAAAATAACAGTATTGTTATAAGATTACTTATATTGGCAAGCTTGAAATTGAGAAGCTTAACCCCTGGTCCTAAGTCAATTAGGACCAAATGCAAGATGAGCCAAAGCCATGGCAGTTTTGGATGACAATGCTCAAGAGCGGAAACATGGATACACAGCTGCTATATGCCCCGAAAACGAGAGGAAAGCATACCCCTTTCCACCTCAATCTGGGTTTCTATGCTTTGGTAGAGGTTGTAGTGTGGAAGGAGGCCAAAAATAGTAAGCTTGTTTAATTTAGAGGCTTTCTCAGGCACTTTACTTTCCACCAGGTAATTGTGTAGAATCCAGGCACAGGACCAGTTAAAAGATACCAACCACCGATCGACCTGGGAACCGAACGAAAAGTGAAATTGCGTAATGGACAGTTAGTGACTTCGATATTACAGGTCAAATTGAAAGTACAATATAAATGTAATGGTGCATAAAAACAATCACTATCCAATTATAATTCCAATGTTGCAATTGTTATAATTGTACAGGTACATGATTAGTGCCTAGAAAATATAAACAACTACTAAAACCAGAACCTGGCCCCTCCGCAACCCCCTCGCTCCCTCTCTCCCCCTTCCCCTCCAACAACCAAAAAAAAGAAGGAAGAAAAAAACCCACCCAATTCTTTTACCATGTGTCGATTTGGTGATCCAACCAAGATCAGCACCCATTTTTGATTTTCAGACGCGATTAATTGATCCATTTAAGATGATCCAATATGACCCGCTAAGAAGACAGTCCAAACTGAACAGCACCAATCTCTCTGTGAGCAGCAACAGCCACTGCTGCAGCACCAACTACACCAAACTGAGATTGCGCCTGCAGCAATTTTGCATCGATTGCAATTTGATTATTTAATGGGCTTGCTTTGGCNCCAGCTCTGTTTCGACTGTTTTTCAGCCTAATATAGGCAACGGGCTGTGCCACGTAGCCGAGGACTGTCTAGCTCAATGGGGGCTGGCATATGTCACTAGCCCTGAGGAAAACATTTGGAACTTGGTCATACACGAACTTACGCAAAGTTTTCTTATTAGAGATTCAGGAACTGTCTGATATATCAGAAAATAACAGTATTGTTATAAGATTACTTATATTGGCAAGCTTGAAATTGAGAAGCTTAACCCCTGCTCCTAAGTCAATTAGGACCAAATGCAAGATGAGCCAAAGCCATGGCAGTTTTGGATGACAATGCTCAAGAGCGGAAACATGGATACACAGCTGCTATATGCCCCGAAAACGAGAGGAAAGCATACCCCTTTCCACCTCAATCTGGGTTTCTATGCTTTGGTAGAGGTTGTAGTGTGGAAGGAGGCCAAAAATAGTAAGCTTGTTTAATTTAGAGGCTTTCTCAGGCACTTTACTTTCCACCAGGTAATTGTGTAGAATCCAGGCACAGGACCAGTTAAAAGATACCAACCACCGATCGACCTGGGAACCGAACGAAAAGTGAAATTGCGTAATGGACAGTTAGTGACTTCGATATTACAGGTCAAATTGAAAGTACAATATAAATGTAATGGTGCATAAAAACAATCACTATCCAATTATAATTCCAATGTTGCAATTGTTATAATTGTACAGGTACATGATTAGTGCCTAGAAAATATAAACAACTACTAAAACCAGAACCTGGCCCCTCCGCAACCCCCTCGCTCCCTCTCTCCCCCTTCCCCTCCAACAACCAAAAAAAAGAAGGAAGAAAAAAACCCACCCAATTCTTTTACCATGTGTCGATTTGGTGATCCAACCAAGATCAGCACCCATTTTTGATTTTCAGACGCGATTAATTGATCCATTTAAGATGATCCAATATGACCCGCTAAGAAGACAGTCCAAACTGAACAGCACCAATCTCTCTGTGAGCAGCAACAGCCACGGCTGCAGCACCAACTACACCAAACTGAGATTGCGCCTGCAGCAATTTTGCATCGATTGCAATTTGATTATTTAATGGGCTTCCTTTGCCNATTGAGAAGCTTAACCCCTGCTCCTAAGTCAATTAGGACCAAATGCAAGATGAGCCAAAGCCATGGCAGTTTTGGATGACAATGCTCAAGAGCGGAAACATGGATACACAGCTGCTATATGCCCCGAAAACGAGAGGAAAGCATACCCCTTTCCACCTCAATCTGGGTTTCTATGCTTTGGTAGAGGTTGTAGTGTGGAAGGAGGCCAAAAATAGTAAGCTTGTTTAATTTAGAGGCTTTCTCAGGCACTTTACTTTCCACCAGGTAATTGTGTAGAATCCAGGCACAGGACCAGTTAAAAGATACCAACCACCGATCGACCTGGGAACCGAACGAAAAGTGAAATTGCGTAATGGACAGTTAGTGACTTCGATATTACAGGTCAAATTGAAAGTACAATATAAATGTAATGGTGCATAAAAACAATCACTATCCAATTATAATTCCAATGTTGCAATTGTTATAATTGTACAGGTACATGATTAGTGCCTAGAAAATATAAACAACTACTAAAACCAGAACCTGGCCCCTCCGCAACCCCCTCGCTCCCTCTCTCCCCCTTCCCCTCCAACAACCAAAAAAAAGAAGGAAGAAAAAAACCCACCCAATTCTTTTACCATGTGTCGATTTGGTGATCCAACCAAGATCAGCACCCATTTTTGATTTTCAGACGCGATTAATTGATCCATTTAAGATGATCCAATATGACCCGCTAAGAAGACAGTCCAAACTGAACAGCACCAATCTCTCTGTGAGCAGCAACAGCCACGGCTGCAGCACCAACTACACCAAACTGAGATTGCGCCTGCAGCAATTTTGCATCGATTGCAATTTGATTATTTAATGGGCTTGCTTTGCCTTGTGAAGGATAATATGGGTTAGTGTTCAAGTCAGCGGTCATGCCAGGGGCAGGTTTGGCTGCCATGCCTTGCAATGATTGCTGTTTGACGTGTGAAGATTCCCTAGTCGCTTCTGTCCCCAGCTTTTCTTGATTCCCAGTGGTAGTCTTGAAGAAATGATGCGGAGAGATGGTCTGAGGAGGGAGCACTGCGTTTCCAGCATACACCCTTCCATCATATGCATCCTTGATGTTTCTTCCACCTTCATATGGTAAAACTGGTCCCACAACTCTTCCTGGTTTGGCTGAACAAGATACGTATACATTACTAAACAGCAATGTGTTGGTAAAGAGCAATAATTCCAACAACCCACATAGCCCGGGACCGAGCAGAACTCAAAACAAAGAGGAAGCAGAACCAAATAACAAGCTTACAATACAGCTCAAAAAACAGGTAACAACAGTAAATGACCCTAATGTAGCAAATGTAAGGAGACTGATACTAAGCCTGCTTCTCTAATCCCAAAAATCCACTCTATTGTCAGTGGATAAAAAGAGTAGTCTACATAGGTATTTGACCCAGACCTAGTGCTTGTGACCACAATAAAGTTAACATTTAACGACCAAGAAAATCATCACAAGATGCAAACATCTGTAACAACTGCCACTTACTGATTTAAAAAAAGTATCCACTATGTAAACTCAAATATCTGTTCAACTATAAGAATGCCAAGAGCATGTTGGCAATACTCCTTTTGTCATTATTCCACTTTGGGTCATAGATCTTTGATAGTAAAGCCTGTTAAATTTAACCACACGCAAACAAAGTGCAAATTATTGATGGGATACACCCCAATGCTCAACTAGCAAACCTCCTATGCAGTATGCAGGCACATAACAACACACTCAAGTGCTCCCATTAAGCGATCCTGTGACGACAGCTACTTCACAGCATTTATACCATAGGAAAATTAAAATAGAAGACTTCAATACCTGTAGGTATCCGTGGTGGTGGCCGTGAAGCATTTGATATATTTCCAGGTATCATATCTGCAACTCTAACACCACTACACACCTCTTCGGAAATTCGCCGGTTATCATATACTGGCAAATTTTGGTGTGCCTTGGGAGGGATGGTACTTGAGTTAACAGTAGACCTGCACCAAGACACAGAAAATTAGGAGTGATTTTAAGAGGAGAGTTTCCTTTACTTCTTTACTCTGTTCTACACTGTTCCCAACCAAAAAAAAAAAGAGGAGAGTTCCCCTGCAGCATCGTCTTCCTTATTATATTGCTCTCTGCATAATTACTTTCTCAATTGCTTTAGGAAGCTCTACCTAAACAATTACAGATCCTTGTAGTAAGAGTGCGCCTTTTCCCACTTTAAACACACAAATATAAGGGAGCTTTGGGGAACGTTAGGCAATTGAAAAATAGAAAAATGCAGTAACGAAATTGAATAACAATTCTCACCGAGGGAGGGAGACATGCTTTCTCTGGAGAGGAATTACAGGCCCGCTCTTCCCACCATTCTCCTCAAGATATGCAAATTGCTTTCTAAATTGACCGATAGCACTGCAAAGAACACATTATTGCTGTACTGTAAATCATCATGCAACATGATACATGGTCTAAAACTACAACCAAATGGAAAACATAGTTAACATTAAAAACAGAGTTAGGTTAAAAATCTCCCAACCTAGGATATAGATAATTTGTGCCTTCGTTGCCTGCCATGTAGTCCTTGAGCAGTTGAGGATGGTATTCTAGTATCTCTCGAAATATTAGTTCCCTAATGTCCTCCTTTGTCACCCTTCGCCTCTCAAATTCAAATTCCAGCTTTGAGATTGGCTGACAAGAAGGTTCCCTCTCAACTTTGCCCAGGCCTTTGAAGTAAGGATCAGCCAATGCCTACAAAGCCATATACATTGTAATTGAGCTAACTTTATATTAAACGAAGAGCAGAAAGACTTTTCAATTCATAAAAAGCACCCCTATAAAACTTGAGTTCCACAACGTAACAATAGAGAGAAAATTATAGCTACAAGCATAGAAGACTACATGTCAGATAATAAGACACCTCAATAAGACACAAGATGTACCTCTTCAGCAGTTGGCCGATCTTTTGGATCAAATGCCAATAGCTTTTGCAGTAGCCGGAGTGCTAGCGGATCAGCATTTGAAAATTTATCGGCCAAAGGCACAGGATATTTTTTCCGCATATCTGTCAAATATTTCCTCGCTTTCTCATTTCGAACCTGAATCCATTGAAGAACAAAATTTTAAGACCAACATTTTGGAGAAGAACTTTAACGACGAGCAAGTAAAACAACATAGAACCCAAAAAAAAAAAAAAGAAGTGCTTCCGTACTCCAGAAATGGTATCTACTGTCGGTGTTCCAAGAAGATCAGTCATCAAATCCAGCTGATGCACAACACTTTTACCAGGAAACAACGGCTTCCCAGTCAATACCTCCGCGAAGATACAGCCAATACTCCAAATATCAATAGCAGGTGTATACTGCAATCCAGGTGCCAAGACAAATCAGGTTAAATAACAAGAACATAAAATATCAACACAGCAAGAAAACCCTCCAGAAGAATTGACAGAAGACCTGACACGTTTACCTGAAGGACAGAAAATTCAACTTCCAGGAGAGTTCAATAGTCCTCCCTGAACAAAATTATTTTAATCTAGGCATTACTGCTTACTTAGGCACTCAGAATACATTTCGTACAGAAATAAATGTGTCATTTCAATGTTAAGCTGTAACTCACAGCAGAGACGCAGTGTTAACAATGCCAGATATATCAAGTCAAACTGTCATTCATTTTTGCTAAATTCTCGGGTTGAGAGACTTCTTTACTTTGTGAAATGGTGAGCAAATAAAGTGATCAAGAACAACAGAAGTGAAGTGCTTATAAATAACATCCAGATTCCAAATATCACTTGACGATATTTGTCCATACGACTGATGCTCTGTCCAGACAGAGGTACACTAGGAAATATGAACTAAAAGAAAGAAATGATGAGCGGTTTACTAATATGTTGCATATGCATGCATATCAGATTTGATTTGTTTTGCTTGCGATGTCCCTGAGACCAAAAATGATTCTCAGCACAAGACAAGTTTTAGGAACATACCAAAAGATCTTCACCTTCAACACGTCCAAAACAAAAAGAATATCACAAAAAAAAAGCATGTTTAGGAGAACGGGTGGCAACACGAGGAGGATTGAGGAAACCAAATGTAGCACCAATTGGGTGAAATAAGAGACAAGAACGAATTTGATCAGCATATACAGGAACTGAGTGTAGCGATCAGTAGCATAAAATAATGAAGGAGCTATTTAGATCTCTACATTACACATCAAACACAAAATGAGAACAAGGGGAACAGACAATGAATACGGCTGATGCTAGAATGGAAAACACGAAAAACCTAGGATTTAACAATGATATAGCACTATATAGATTAAGTTGGTGAATATAAGATTTAGCTGGCGAAAAATGTTTGCAGGGGCAACAATTCAAGTCAAGGCCCAGCAAGAACAAGAAGAAAGCCTTTGAGTACATGGTTCCATGCTATGGAAATACTTTAGAGGCTTTTCCACCCAATTTACCAATAAATAGAACTGCANAAATGTAGCACCAATTGGGTGAAATAAGAGACAAGAACGAATTTGATCAGCATATAGCGATCAGTAGCATAAAATAATGAAGGAGCTATTTAGATCTCTACATTACACATCAAACACAAAATGAGAACAAGGGGAACGGACAATGAATACGGCTGATGCTAGAATGGAAAACACGAAAAACCTAGGATTTAACAATGATATAGCACTATATAGATTAATTTGGTGAATATAAGATTTAGCTGGCGAAAAATTTTTGCAGGGGCAACAATTCAAGTCAAGGCCCAGCAAGAACAAGAAGAAAGCCTTTGAGTACATGGTTCCATGCTATAGAAATACTTTAGAGGCTTTTCCACCCAATTTACCAATATATAGAACTGGATCTATTTTTCCCTCTATTTAATAAGCACAAAAAGTATACCACAAAATCAATCAAGTAGTGAAACAGGTTCAGGTAGCAAATGTCATGATGCTTGGCAAGGTTCTAGTTAAGGTGAGCATTCTATAACAACCACATTTGCAATAGATCCACATAAACTAAAGCTCAAGTCAGAAACTTTCATGCAGCATTTTAAACAAGAATAACATATTATACAACAGATTGACCCCTGAAAACACAGTTGTGCAACTGATAGCACTCTCTGTTGTCTTCCTCTTCCCCCTCCCCCCAGCTCATTTTTTCATTCCACCAAGAAAGAGAGGAAAATAAAAGCATAAAGGTTTATGTTGTCATGGTTCATAACATTACTCAATATTAATAAGAGCACATATGCACATGAATAGACCAAAGGGGTAAAGTTACTTCTTCACAGCAGGGTGCAATATTATTCTTATTTTCATTAATGCTCCATTCTCAAGTTTTTCTTCAGAGATATTAAGCCATTAGTAAACTCAAAAATATGTAAAGAATGGTAAAAATTATAATAGGCCACAAAACCGTCAAGCCATCACACAGAATTTATGATTTTCATGATGTGTCTTGTCAGAATAAATCGGCCTTATCGATTACCTATTTGGCAATAGGAACTTTAACTCAACGAACAGAAATGGTAAGCATACATGGATTATATCTTATTTTCTAAGAAACAACTTCCTTTCCCCTTGACTTCCTTCCTATTCTCCACAAATTTCTTCACAACCATTTCAAACAGCGAAAAGAACAGCCACACCACAAAAATGAAAGATAAGATGCAAAGGAGGAATGCTGCAAGGATAAAGTATAAACAGCCAATCCCATGAAAGGATATTACATGAAGCGAAGCCTTCATGGTCCCATCTTCTCTTCAAATAAAGAAACATAGACAAATGAACTANCATTTCAAACAGCGAAAAGAACAGCCACACCACAAAAATGAAAGATAAGATGCAAAAGAGGAATGCTGCAAGGATAAAGTATAAACAGCCAATCCCATGAAAGGATATTAAATGAAGCGAAGCCTTCATGGTCCCATCTTCTCTTCAAATAAAGAAACATAGTCGAATGAACCAAGAGGATAATGGTAGCACTCTTTTGATCCATGAATCAAAGACCATGCCCCAAGAATGTTTTCATTGATCAAAAATTTGAAAAAAAAAAGGCAGTATAAGTTTCAGGAAGCTATACCTTCGAAAAAAATGATCCACAAAGCTCAGGGGCCCTATACCATCTTGTAGCAACATAATCCTGCACGGGTATTAGAAGAAACAAAATAAATATGATTATTTTGGACATATTTCTGAGAAAGATGATTAAAAATAAAATGGTATGCTCTATCACTGCAGTGGGAAAATAGTGAAATTTAACAAGATGCAGAGATCATAGTATAAAAGTAATATGACCAACTTACCGTCCAAAATATTGTTGTTGGGGTATCACTAAATGCAACTCTTGCTAGTCCAAAATCACATATTTTAAGTTTGCAATTTGCATTTGCCAATATATTCTTCGGTTTAAGATCTCGATGGTACACGTTTGCTGAAAACAAAGAGCTTTGAATCAGAACAGATAAAACAAACAGCTAAACAACAACAACAAACCCCCCACCTCTCTAAAAAAAATCCTTTTCCTACTTGGCAGCGCAGCAAATGAGAAAATAGCTATGTAAAAAACAAGACGAGAGGTAGGAACTAGGAAGAAAATTCTGGATATAAGTTATAAAACAATAAATCTAGACAGAACCTACAAACCATCTCATGAAAATAACCAATGAAAGTTCTGCTAAAATGAAAATAAATTATTATAACCACAACAATTATTTACCTGTATGCATGTACTTCAATGCACGTAGCATCTGATAAAGGAAGAACCGGTGGTGCTCATGCGTTAAGTCATCATTGGCTTTGATGACTTGGTGCAGGTCAGACTCCATTAGCTCAAAGACAACATAAATGTCTCTGAATTCCCGCCTTGAGGGTGGCAGCATGATGCGTTTAATTTCTACGATATCAGGATGGCGTAAAAGCCTAAGCAACTTAACCTCGCGTAAAATTCGAATGGCATCAGAGATATGCTCAAATATGTCATTTATTTTCTTTATTGCTACTTTTTCCCCAGTATGTGTGTCAATGGCTGCACAAACAACTCCATAGCTTCCCTTCCCTATAACTTCCAGAATTTTGTATCTAGTAGCATCCCCATACTCCGTGAAAAATTCCGTCTCTTTTTGGCTCTGTACAATGATTAAAAGGGAGTCAGATAATACATGGTCAACATTCACGGGAGATGATTCACGCCAAACAGATTATAAAACAATCAAGTTATTCAATGCCCAATTATTTAAAATGTTAGCAAGTGTGTACATAAACACATACACAAAATCTGGTTGGTAGTGACAAAGCCAAGTAAACTATTACAGCATCGACAGTTAAGTAGTGGAACAAATATATCTGTGGTGGGTCGTAGTAAGCCTCAATCACAATGGAATGACAAAAAAGAACTAGAAATTTCCTAAAAGTTCCCCAACTTAACTTTACAAAGCAATATTTGAGAAATCATTTATTGAGCAAAGAATATGATCCAAAAAAACACTCTTGCAAGCCACAACAGAGCTAGGGCACAGCAAAAAAGACAAAAAAATTTGAATTCTCCAATGTCATCACTTTTAGCAACAAAATTTAATTCTCTATAGCAGTCATAGGTAAACAATCTGTGATAGTGTAGTCTGGTACGTGGAATCTAAGAACTCCATTTGGGTTTTGACATTTCATTATAACCCAACCAAAAGAAAATGTGCAGCGCATTTTTGGTAAAGAAACTACATGATAGAAAAAGCAAACAATGATTGAATTATCATATCCGAGGAAAAAGTATTCTACTGAACAAATTGAAGCAGCATAAGCAATTCCCATAGGGAAATTTAAATAAATGGAGGAATGAATATGAATATATCAGCTTGCATCTAAACCTTTTCAGTCCATTCAATCGACTCTTAATTTGCAGTTTACTAATTAGGGGCGGGTTAATCTAAGTTATGCCAGGCTTGGATTCCAAAAATAAAGAAAAATCCGAGACACAAAATGACAAATTATTTATGTTTCCTACATCCTCCGCAACAAAAAGTAGCATAAGCTAAAGGCAGATTTGTATATCCAAAACCCTTTTCTGGCAGCCAAAAACACTAAAGCGCAGCACAATAACATCCCAATTGGTTCACTGCGAAAAATACCTCATCAAAAAACTAAACTATTGCATTCGGTTCAAATAAAGTTACTTCTTTAAAGTTCGTCAGTTTTATGAATTACAGATCGTAATTCTCAAAACTACAACTTCTAAGCACCCAAATGGATCTTATGCTCGGAAAAAAGTGGGGGAAAATCACCCATCTTCAACACAAACCAAGGATTTAACCCATGATCACGCACACACAGGAATTCTTTTTAGTATTCAATTTTAGCTTAATCAGATATCAATTTTAATCCGCCATGAGAGTTCAAAGGAGAAAAAATAAGAACTAAAAAGTAGTGCGATACAGAGAATTCTAAATATGTAAAAGTTTAATCATGATTAAGATCCCGTTTTTTCTTTGAACAAAGAGGCAGAGAATGATGAAAAAGTGACCTTCTTTCGCTGATCTTGCTGCATCTTGAAACAATTTCTGAATTGAACTCCCTCGTCGTCTTCCTCTTTTCTTCAGGCAGTCGGATCAAAATCAAGAAAACGGTAAAATTGTTTTTTTTTTTTTACAGAAAGTCAATAAAAAAATACAGCCGTGGGATGAATTAGCGAATCATCTCAGCCACAGTTGCCCCACCGACACCGACTCCGAATCACCAACCCACAGTCCCTCCCTATTTTCTCCACACTGTGCCTCTCACCAACCTCAACCACCTTTCTCATCCACTTCTCAAACCCACCCGGACTTCAATCACTCCTCAAAATCAGATCTATAACTCATCAAGACCAAAACTCAAAGAAGTGAAAATTTGAGAAAACTTGAGTGTCACCTAAGGTTATGAAGAGCTAGGGCTTGGAAGATCCGGTAGGAGAGGAGAGAGAGAGATCGTAGATCGGAGATCGGAGATCAGAGATCTGAGAGAGAGAGAGNCTAGGGCTTGGAAGATCCGGTAGGAGAGGAGAGAGAGAGATCGTAGATCGGAGATCAGAGATCTGNTGTCACCTAAGGTTATGAAGAGCTAGGGCTTGGAAGATCCGGTAGGAGAGGAGAGAGAGAGATCGTAGATCGGAGATCGGAGATCAGAGATCTGAGAGAGAGAGAGAGAGAGAGAGAACGGAGGAGAGAGAGGTGGGGCTGTGGAAGGGGTTTTTTAAAGAGAAAATGCTGTGGTTTTGCGTGCTCTTTCTATTAGTACGATACGGTGATGTTCCTCTTATGTAATTTTAACAATATTCTTATCCTCCAAATTAATTACGCATAATTCCCTAAAATTTGGATAATAAGACAAAAACCTCTAATTTTCGCGTATTATAACATAAACACCTCCTTCAAACTTTTTTTTCTTTTTGAACCGATACCTCCTCCAAATTGCAAGTGACAAAAATAATGTATTCATAAAATATTCCAAAGACGTGATTAGGTCTGTCATAGATCAGATTTCAATTTAAATTTGATTAGTTGAATATAAATTAATATTTTTTCACTAAGAATCCGAATCCATTATACTATCTTTCACGGATTCAATATAGATTTATTTATATCTGATCTAACACATATGTATGTATAGTATAGTTTTCATATTTACTGTCGATCATGTTAAAACTAGATCTCTACCCTATATATTTATCCCTAAACTATTTTAACCCCTAAGAGCATCTCTCAAGGGTTAGTTATTTGGCATTTGTTAGTTAAAATAAAGAGTTAAACTCCAAAATTGTACTCCAAGAGACTACCTATTTTACATTTAGCCCAAATGGCTCTCTACATTTGGTTAGCCTCCTTAGCTAGATATTTTATATTTGGAGAGTGAAAAATAACTCTTTTTACACTTAAAATGGACAACTATTTTGTATTTTGACGATGCGTCAAGCTAAGCAATATTTTGACTTAAAATATTAATAGTATTTAGCTAAAATAGAGAGTATGGTTGAAGTAACTTTGTAAAAATGATTCTTTAAAATAAAGAATAAAATATTTTAATATTTTTTGAGTAACTATTTTAATGTACTAATCTTTAATATTGTAATATATTTTAAGCTAATATTTTGAGTACTCCTCTGATTCTTGATGGTGGATATTGCTCATTTTTTGTTCTTATTTCTTATTTTTGTTCCCTAGATTTTTTCTAGAAAGCTGATAGTTTTGACTCCATGTTCTGCTAAGATATAAATTGTAACTAATTTAGGAAATAATCAATGGGATTGNTTTTTGTTCCCTAGATTTTTTCTAGAAAGCTGATAGTTTTGACCCCATGTTCTGCTAAGATATAAATTGTAACTAATTTAGGAAATAATCAATGGGATTGAGTCAAAATCAAGGTGAAATTGTTAGATTTTTGAAGTATTTATTGGTTTTGAAATTGATGACTTTGAATTTTTGTGAAAATGGAATTGTGAATGGATTGGATGTCTGCTAAATAATGGATTCGGNTAATCAATGGGATTGAGTCAAAATCAAGGTGAAATTGTTAGATTTTTGAAGTATTTATTGGTTTTGAAACTGATGACTTTGAATTTTTGTGAAAATGGAATTGTGAATGGATCGGATGTCTGCTAAATAATGGATTCAGATATGTATTGAATTTTTCTAATCCATCGGATCGGATCGAGAGAAATGTGATCGGATTCGAATTTGTAATCCGTTCCATACCCGAGCTATTGATAGGCCTTGACATAATATGTGTACCACAACCACAACCACAACCACAAGTCCAAGTTCTCCTATATTTGTCAAAAGAACAATTATGGGTTGTAACATTTCATATTGATTTGTCTAGGGTGCTTTCTCGTCTAAAGGCAGAGTTGAGTTTTCTCACTATACAATGATCACTGTAAACAAATGACCAATAAGGATGAAAGACAAGGAGGAGGAAAAGCTAGGTTTATAACATACATAAGTATATAAAAAAAAAAGTTAGCTTGATTTTTTATTAGAACTTTTATTTTTGATATTTGTTTATCAATTTTTTTTTTTAAAAAAATGAGNCGTTCCATACCCGAGCTATTGATAGGCCTTGACATAATATGTGTACCACAACCACAGGTCCAAGTTCTCCTATATTTGTCAAAAGAACAATAATGGGTTGTAGCATTTCATATTGATTTGTCTAGGGTGTTTTCTCGTCTAAAGGCAGAGGTGAGTTTTCTCACTATACAATGATCACTATGAACAAATGACCAATAAGGATGAAAGACAAGGAGGAGGAAAAGCTAGGTCTATAACATACATAAGTATAAAAAAAAAAGTTAGCTTGATTTTTTATTAGAACTTTTATTTTTGATATTTGGTTATCAATTTTTTTTTTTAAAAAAATGAGTTACACTTAAATCTAAAATCTCAAGTGAGAGAAGTATAAGTTTTCTATGTTTTTGGAGATAAAGTGGTAGGGGTCAAACTAGTAATGAATAATGATAATGAGTATCCAAGTAGTATTTGTCTACCAAAGTTTTTTAAGCTAAATGATTGAATGCACTGGTGCCATGGCCACACAATTCCAGGACCTTAGATGATTGGATGCTAATTAGAGTGGGGCCATCATAGACTGATGTTAATCCTAATATAATCCACTAAGAGCAATGATTAGCTAGATATATATTACTTAAATAATGAATTATTTTTTATTTTGACAATCAAGTATTTTGTACACGTCCAAAGAAAAAACATTCTTCTTCCAATTTGTTTGGTACAAATTGATGAGGCTATGCAACTCAACTATGGTAGGTCAAACTAATGCAAGCACACTGCCATTTTGGGAGAATTTGCATAGAACTTTTTCATCCCATTTGGTTTTGAAGATATTTCATTCCTTATATAGTTTCATTTTTTTTTTATCTTTGAACTAGGATTTGGATTCCCCTCACTAGTATTTCAAAATTTTGGTAGATCGTGTACTATGAATTTAATAGGGTAGGACAATTTATCATTAAAGAGAAATTAGAAAATACAATAGATGATTTATCATTAGGAGAATCAAATGATAGTATACTGTAAGAAAAGTGAATTCAACATGGTAAAGGATCTACAATTGAGAGAAATTAAAAAAATTGTGTATTAGAGAAGATTTAGATTTAACATGATCGATTATATGCTACTAAAAATAATTGAACAATGGTCTACTATAAGGTATCCAATTCTATAGAAGACTTTGCACTTCTCCAAACTATGCGAGTATGTGTTAAATGACACTATTTACTTCTTCAATTATACGAGTCAACTCCAACTCAGTATTGACTTAAGTGTACCTCGGGTGTATGTCTCTGTCCCACACACATATACCGGACAAACTTGGGTAAATTTTAATAAGGTTATCATCCCTAGATTGGGTTTTAGAACTAATAAATGTTGTTTAATCCATAAGGAGTCCAAGTTAAGAGTCAATTGAATGTAGTGACATACAACAAAATAAACTTTATTTTAGCAATAAAGTTATTTAAATCAGACTGAATGATTATATTTGTTGCCTAGAAAGGAAAAAATATTTTTTGCAACGATTATACCAAAGCATCAAACTGATATGATAGAATAACAGGCAGGTAAATGAATTATATATATATATATATATAAAATTAAATAACTACTCATTTATATCATGCGATATCTACCAATGTGAGATCCACTTATTAATTTATTATTAAACAGGTATACCATGTCAACGTATAATGTAATCGTTACGATGAATATTTTCTCGAAAAAAAGGGCCTTCTCATAGTGTTTACATTATTGGGATGGCATGTGAATATGATCATCCTAAACCACAAAAATATAAAGATGGGTTACATAAAAATCCATCTGTAAGGTGGACTTTGGCTCATTCCATGTCCTTTTGGTAGGTGTTCGATTTGAATTTTGGGGGGTCCCATAAATCCAAATGTACAGCTGAGCACCAAAATTGGTTGAAGAGATGTGATAGGGATGATGTAACTGACCTACCACTTGAGCCTTACAAGTTGTCTATATCAATAGTTACTCCTTTGCTACCGTGAAAGGTTTAAGAATAAATTACATATATTATNCTTGAGCCTTACAAGTTGTCTATATCAATAGTTACTCCTTTGCTACCGTGAAAGGTTTAAGAATAAATTACATATATTATTTCCAAATTATGATACTTGTATGAATTAAGTATTTAAATTTTTTATATCAATTGAACTCTTAAACTCTCTGATTGTGTCAATTAAATCCTTTTACTTATTTCCGTAGAATATGTCATTCACGTGGCCATATGACATAAAAAATTAGAAGATATCAATTAGCATAATTAGAGAATTCGAAAAATCAATTAACACAAGAGTCAAAATTTGAGTGTTATATGTATAGTTTACTTTAAGTTA
The DNA here is from genome assembly GCA_963454935.2 of Ilex paraguariensis. NCBI lineage: Eukaryota > Viridiplantae > Streptophyta > Magnoliopsida > Aquifoliales > Aquifoliaceae > Ilex > Ilex paraguariensis. The sequence continues at coordinate 1,180,597 of CAUOFW020000336.1, forward strand.
CAGGAGGGATAGACACACTTCACCATTTTCTATTTGAAAATCTAATGGAGTGGACATCAATATTCAATTGACATAATTAAAAAGTTCAGAGACTTAGTTAGATATAATTAGGAAGTTTAGGGCTCAATTGACACAAAAAAAAATTCAAAACTTAATTGACATAAAAATTATAATTTAAGGGTTATGTGTATAATTTATTCCAAATTTAATTATCATTTGGAATATGCTTTATTCTTCACTTTTGTACACGGCGATTTGAATTTCTCCTTCTTGGTAATGGGATTTGACAAGACTCGTGACTCATGTTAATTTACAACGCAAATCTTAAAAAACACATAATTACCTCACACTCGTACAACTAATTTTTTCAATTTTGCTGTAAATGGACAATGCAGTGAACAATTAAAAAAATAAAGAAAAACAATAAAAAAAATAAAAAAACATAGAGACGTACGTGGTCAAGTAGAGCTTAAGTTATGTCCATTATAATTACTTTTAACTATATGTATAATAATTTAAATATTTTTTTTATTACAGGATGTTCAGATTTGCATTAACTCCATCCTCGAATTTAAATACTAGTCACTGTAACTCAAGTTAGTTTAAATAAAGACGACTAACCCTTAGGAGGTTTAAAAAGTATTGAATCTGAGATATCTAATTTATGTGAGACTATGCTCAGCTATTAAACCTCCCCCAAAGAATTATAAATTGAATAGAATTGCATCTTTAGAACTCTAATCGTGATTAGTGTTCGACCTTTAATCAATTGTGATTAGTGTCTGACCCCATACGATGCACACATCATTCCCTTCTCCGCCCAATCTCCCATCTTTATTTTTTAATTTCAACCATTATTTTATAAATTAATAAAAGTATTGGAATAAAAATTGAATTATTTGATTTGAAGTGATCATTGTGATGAGTCTAGGTGGGTAGAATGTGCTTTTCCAAGTAATATACTTTAGTATATGCTTTAGGTACCCACCACCCTCCCTCCCACCCTTCCCCCCTCCCGAAAAAAAAAAAACCCGGGAAAAAAAAAAACGTTTATCAGGTGCATGCATGTGTTGTCTGATTGTCTCCCACTAGTAAAAGACATATATGGATGTGTTCTGTTTGGTGAAAGGGGGTGTGAGAACTCGTACGAGGGTATTTTGTTCCAATCAAAATACAAAACGTGTAAAATATCTTTAGGGTAGCGAAAAAGTATGATATTTATGAGTCCCAAAAGTCAATAAGTCAGCGGGCGTAGCGCGTTGCAGTGGGGCGGAGCGTAATATGCTATAACCTTGTGAAATTATGATACATAGTGAGAAATAATCGTTTCTGATGAATATGAATAAAATTTGGAAAAAATTTAACAACACCCTCTTTAGTTTATTATATTTTCAAGGATACTCCTTCTATTTTTTGAATCTTCAATGACACTCCTATCAAATTAAAAATATTAATTATAATGTAATTTTATTAAATTATTCATGATATATTTAAGAACAAACTTTATCCACACCCCTTTTAGATAAACATATCTTCAATGAAATTTCTTCTATTTTCTAATTTGTTTACGTATTAAATTTCGAACTAATTAAAATTCAATTCATTACATATTAAAATTTGTGCCGATTAAAGATTATATTTTTTACGTATTAAAATTTGGACTAATTAAAATTCTATTTGAGCCAATTAAAAATTATTTTTAATCGACTCAAATCAAATTTTAATTAACTCACATTGAATTTTAATCAGTCCAAATTTAATACATAAAAAAATATAAATTTTAATTAACTAAAATTTTAATAAATTAAATTTTAATTGACACAAATTTTAATAAGTAAAAAATATACATTTTAATCGACTCGAAAACGAATTTTAATTGACGCTAACAACTCGGGGAAAATTCAAATTTGCTCAAAGTTTAATATGTAAAAAATAAATTTTAATAGGATAGAATTTTAATACGTTTAAAAAAAATAAAATTTAATCAGCTTCAATCGAATTTTAATTGATTCAAATTTTAATACGTAGAAAAATAAATTTTAATAAGCTCTAATTTTAATAAAATTTATGTAGAAAAATTACTTTAGGTTTATGTGGGGACATTTTTGGTATTTTAGATGAATTTTTTTTGTTAGAAATGGTTGTTTAATGGTAAAGGGAGTTAGTGATATTTAAATATAAATTAGAATGAATGTCAGTGATATTTTTGATAGTAGAGGGATTGTCCTTAAAGATATAATAAATTAGGAGAGGTGTGGCTAAAATTTTCTCATAAATTTTTTATTGAATTACGTAAATTTCATATTTATATTCTTATTTCTTAGTTGTGGCTGCAAGTTGACAAAATATCTCATATTTAATTGGTCCTCTTTAATTAGGACTCAAAGAAAGTTAGGTGAGGTATAAGCGTTTGGCAAGTAAATCTGAATGCAACTTTTAGGTGTGTCCCTCATTTTTGGGCGGTGGGGTGGAGAGGTTGACCCTGCCTACCCTACGATTGTCTACCTCTTTTGTTCGGAATAATCCTTTTTTTTTTATTTATCTAAAAAATAATAACTTTTTTTAGTACGATTAAAAATTAAAAAGATAAAAAATTATAAAAATAAATAAAACATCATATTTGGTAAAGACAAAAAATAAAAAGTATGAAAAAGTTGATAAATTAGATTTTTTTCGAACACACCAAAATTAATGGATGAAAATTTAATTATGTGCGATGAAATGTATGTTATTTTTATATATATTCTTTAATATAAATATACTAGAGATAACCCGTGTTGAAGGTATGGTGAAATATGAATGGTTTTGAGAAGGATGTTTGTGACCGTTGTATGAGTCTATTTGAAACCGTTGGATGAACTTATTGAAATATGTCTTATTTTATATTATAGATATCATATCTATCTATTCAATATTATGTATACATTAATTTAATATATAAATATAAGGGTAAAATATGAATCTATACTTTTTCCATTATTCCATTTTTCCATCTTATCAAAAAAAAAAATCAATTATTCATATTTTTCATCCATCTTACCAAATACAAAAGAGGGAAATAAGAATTTTCTCATTAAAAAATAAAAAATGTATTACTCCCACTTTTCATTCTTCTATTTTTTCGTCCACCTTACTAAACACACTATAAAAGATCCGTTCGCTTGAATTAATCTTACATTTTACATTGGGTTGGTTCAATATGAGTTGAGTGCAAAATAAATTCAATTTATTTTCAATGGGTTGAATTAAACTCATTAATCCGTAAAATAATTAAAACTCTTAATATGAACACATATTAATATACTAAAAATACAAACACTAATAGTCTAAAATACACAAACCACACACACTAATATATTAAAAATACACATATACTGATACACCAAAAATACATATACATATACTAACATACAAAAAAATACAATCATATACTATTCACCCAAATACACACACATAATGGATTGGGGTTGAGTCGTGGAGCGACGGGTCATTGGTTATGGGTCAACTAGTGGGTCATGGCTCATGGAGTGTATTAATGTGTGTGTTTTTGGTGTACTACTGTGTGTTTTGGTGTATTAGTGTACATGTGTGTTTATATTTAGTGTATTAATAAGTGTGTGTATTTTCATTGTATACTAGTATATTTGTTTGATTTTATTATTTCTGTTATTTAATAAAAAAATAAATGCTGAACCCAATAGGTACACATTTGTAATCTATTTTAACCCTCTTAATTAAAATAAATTGTATTATCCAACCCATTTAAAATTTACATTAATTAATGTAGACATCCAACTCATTTATTTACGAATGGTTTAGTTGGGTTAAAATTATCGCATCTAGTCACAAGCATAAGACTGTGTGTGGCTTGCTAGAAGTGGTGTGGTGTAGTTTCGATAGTTTTAAGCTTTTGTATATCATAATTTTTAATTTATTTCTTAATTTATCAATGGTTATATAAAAAAAAACATGGTTTTAACCTATCGTTTACGTGCACTTGAACTAATATTTTTTGGTGGGTTTTTTTTTTTTGGGTATTACGGTTAGGCATGTTCGAGTCAGCTTGCGCGTACTTAAACTAATCTCTTTCTCAATCTGNGGAAATAAGAATTTTCTCATTAAAAAATAAAAAATGTATTACTCCCACTTTTCATTCTTCTATTTTTTCGTCCACCTTACTAAACACACTATAAAAGATCCGTTCGCTTGAATTAATCTTACATTTTACATTGGGTTGGTTCAATATGAGTTGAGTGCAAAATAAATTCAATTTATTTTCAATGGGTTGAATTAAACTCATTAATCCGTAAAATAATTAAAACTCTTAATATGAACACATATTAATATACTAAAAATACAAACACTAATAGTCTAAAATACACAAACCACACACACTAATATATTAAAAATACACATATACTGATACACCAAAAATACATATACATATACTAACATACAAAAAAATACAATCATATACTATTCACCCAAATACACACACATAATGGATTGGGGTTGAGTCGTGGAGCGACGGGTCATTGGTTATGGGTCAACTAGTGGGTCATGGCTCATGGAGTGTATTAATGTGTGTGTTTTTGGTGTACTACTGTGTGTTTTGGTGTATTAGTGTACATGTGTGTTTATATTTAGTGTATTAATAAGTGTGTGTATTTTCATTGTATACTAGTATATTTGTTTGATTTTATTATTTCTGTTATTTAATAAAAAAATAAATGCTGAACCCAATAGGTACACATTTGTAATCTATTTTAACCCTCTTAATTAAAATAAATTGTATTATCCAACCCATTTAAAATTTGCATTAATTAATGTAGACATCCAACTCATTTATTTACGAATGGTTTAGTTGGGTTAAAATTATCGCATCTAGTCACAAGCATAAGACTGTGTGTGGCTTGCTAGAAGTGGTGTGGTGTAGTTTCGATAGTTTTAAGCTTTTGTATATCATAATTTTTAATTTATTTCTTAATTTATCAATGGTTATATAAAAAAAAACATGGTTTTAACCTATCGTTTACGTGCACTTGAACTAATATTTTTTGGTGGGTTTTTTTTTTTGGGTATTACGGTTAGGCATGTTCGAGTCAGCTTGCGCGTACTTAAACTAATCTCTTTCTCAATCTGATCAAAATCGAACTATCCACGCCTAGACTCGAAAATTCACAAAAATTAAATCCCTCATAGTCTAACTCAAAAAGAGTTGTCAATTTTAAAATTCAAGATGTATAAATTTAAAACTCTTCATTGTTTCCACTAAATTACCTAAACGGGAATTTATTACTTAGATGTTGCTATCGAGAGGAGTTTGCAAAAGGCATATTAAACATCGCTTTCCCTTTCTAGGTTTGCCCACCTTTTTTTCCTCACAACTTTAATACCGAAGAAACACTTTAAATTTCCTTAGAAAAATTTACAAATTCTTTGGCCAACAAAGACTTAAACTTCCCTGTTCCCTAAACACCATCACCTGCCAGTACAATTTCGTCAATATATACGATAAGTGTCATTACCTTATCATAAAATGCTAAACAAACGAGAGGTATGATCCATGTAGTGACTATAGTTCCTTATGACTTCGATGATAACTGTATTTTTGTGTTGCTATGGTAATTCTATCAAACAATATTCTTGGTGATTATTTTCAGGCACATTATATATATATTTTAGAATGCATTCCTTCTTGTTGTCGAAAGCAATGTCAAATCCGGGTGAACATCCATATACACTTGCTCCTCTAGATTTTCATGGAATAATTTATTCTTTACGTCAAGTTGCTAGAAAATGCCAACTTAGGTTTGGAAATAAGAAAAGTACGATACAAATAGAATTCATCTTTGAACCTTAAGAGATAGTTCACTAGTTGAATCTAGTCTTTGATAACTTTGAGATATCAGGTTCAATCTCTTTTTATACCCCTTAAAGACTAGTGTTAGGTATAAAGTGCTTAAGGCACTCATGCCACTCGGCACTTGCCAAGTTGGGTCGTGCCATTTGACACTTGGGAAGCTGGCTCATGCCACTTGGGCAAGTACTCGCTTTTCTGCGCTTAGCACCCAAGACAACTATAGATGAATCCTACTCGGTGAAGGCTCAACATAGGACTTCGAGCCCTAATTTGATACCATTCTGAATTTTTAGGAGCCGGTGATAAGGGGTTAAGACACAAAGTCCAAATCAAACTATATTTCGTATTTATAGGACCTGGTGATAAGGTTGAATCAATCAATCAAGAGTTTGGATTTCTTTGGCATATATCTCTCTACCACTATAAATATAGGTTCGGATATTAAGTAATGCGATTCAATCCTAACCTATTCACTTCTTACTTTTTTTTACTTGTGATGCGACTTAAACATCAGAGTTCTTTTAGCCGCCTTCAACCATCAATTCACTTAGGTGTTTTCTTGTTTTGTAGGTTACTCGAGGCTTATTCATCACCTCTTTGCTTGTATGAGGTGGTTACTCTCTATGTGAATTTATTCCTTCATAGTTAACTATCCTTATTTTTTTAGGAATATGTTTTAACTCAGTTCAAGTCATAGTAGTGGCTTGGTGACCGGTCACTGGACTTAAAAGAATAGTTAACGCAAACCTAAAAAAAAAAAAATTAATCTTTGTCATTGCAACAAATGTTTTGTTATAATTAATTCATGTCATCCATCTTATATTTCACTATAAATATATATTTTGGTCCAACTAGCTTAATCCCTGCACCTAACTCAACCACTTCTCAAGTATTATTTCTAAGGGCAACTCCAGCCCCGATTTTTAGATCTAAATTTAAATTTTGGTAAAAATGATCTAAATTTTTTCTCCAATATTAAACTAATGCTCATATCAAACCAAAAGAAATCTAATTCTAAATTCAAACCAAAAGAAAGCCAAATCTCATACCCAACAACCTAACGGTCAAAAAACCATCAGGTTTCATTAAACTTTTTGATTGGAAATTGAGTGGGACCCTGGGGGCCTATCTGTCCTGCTTTGAAAACTGAAGATATAACTTTTAATTGAAAGGGTCTTGCTTCATTCTAAAGTGGATGAGAAAAACTGGGAATGAAGCCGAGTTGAGGTAGATACTATTGTTTTGGTGGGCCCGGGGAGGGGGGG
>CAUOFW020000336.1:1191109-1277391 GCA_963454935.2 Ilex paraguariensis
TTGAGGCTCTTTACAATTTACAAGGAACTCTAAGTAAGAACACTCTCTGTCTCACAAGAATGCCAAGCACTCCTATTTATACAAGGAGCACGACAGATGACACCCTCATTTGCCAAGGGGCTGTTACACACAATCTGCCTATTCCCTAGCAGACTTGGTCAGCAAAGATGCCTCTCTGCGCAACACTTGGAAGGAAGTTCTACCCATTCAACAACAGATGTGAAACTGCCCTTATCTGCATGCACCTGGACCTAAATGTGACTAAGAACACCCATAACTGCCTCCCTCAGACTAGGCTATATTTAGCAATTACATTGATTGAATCATGCACCATCAACTACCCATATTCTCTTGGTCGCATGCATTGAGCAGCCATGTGCCCACAATTCAACAGTCAACCCTGCCCACGAACAATTATGCATGTTGGGTCAAGCCCATGCCATTCAACTCAAAGTTATGCACCAATATTGCCTCAATTGAGCCCAACGCATGTTGCCATGCTTAATTGGGTGGTCTTATGTTGCTGCGGTCCACACCAACCTGTCGAACTGCTTAACCGCATCACCTTGATTCCTTCTCATGGTGTGCCTTGGTGCAAGGTGCCACCAAGACCGCCATTGTGTACCCAAGTCAATTAGGGTGTGACAAGTCACCCCCACCTAAAGTATCCAACGACCTCGTTGCAAGGGTAGCATGATACTGCTAGATAAGATCGTCGAACTGCCACAACATCGTCTCATTTTCCCAAGTAGCTTCGTTTAGTGTTTTCCCTTTCCACTTGATTAGGTAATGAGTCCTTCTATTTTTCTTACTCATTCCCTCAGTCTTGTGGTCAAGGATAGTTTTTGTTATCCCTGTGAATTGCTTCCTGATTTTTGGAGGAGCTCGATGCCGAACATATCTACTAGGGCCCTTTGGGTCCTCAACTTATGGCTTCAAGGACGCAACATGGAAAACTAGATGTAGCTTGAGACGACTAGAAAGATCCAACCTATAGTCTAATCTACCAATCCTTCTTGTGATAAGAAAATGACCGTCATAGCGCTGGATCAATCATTTATGTGCAGACTTTCATGTGATCTTCTTTCAAATTGTTGGGGTAAGTTTGAGCATCAATTTGTCACCCACTTCGAATTGTACTGCCCTCATTTTCTCATTTGCCCATTTCTTCATCCTCTTCACTGCTTTTGTTGAGCAGTCCTTTTGCCTTGTCGGTCCTCTCTTGATTGGCCTGAGCAAAGTGATAAGCTGCAGGACATCTCCCTTGAGAATTTTGCTTGGCCACTTCATGTGGAGTGAGAGGCTATTGGCCAGTTGTCAACTCGAATGGACTCATCTCGTTGGAGGAACTTTGCTACATGTTGTAGTTGAATTGGGGGACATCAAGTAAATCCACCTAATTCTCTTGGTTCGCTGTGACATAATGCTTGTGATACTCCTCTAGCATCGCATTAACTCGCTCAGTCTGCCCATCTATCTGCAGATGATTGCATTTGGAGAGGTTGAGTTGTGTGCCCAGTAGTTTGAACAAGGCCGTCTAGAACTAGCCAATAAAATACGTATCTATCGCTAACAATATCAAGCGGAAGACCCCAAAGCTTCACAATATGCTTAAGGAACAGTTGAGTTATAACTTCAACACAACATATTTTTGGAGTTGCAATGAAGGTGGCATACTTCGAAAATCTATCTACGACCACAAAGATCAAAGTAAAGTCATTCACCTTAGGCAAGCCATTGATGAAATCTATGGAAACACTCTCCCACGATTTGCTTGGAATGGGGAAAGGCTCCAAGGTACCCGTCATCTTCCTTCGTTCTGTCTTGTCCTCCTGGCACACCAAACAAGTGTAAAGTTCAACATCTGACCATCAAGCATCGTGAGTCTCTTTTAGCAACATTTGTCGAAGTTCGCTCGACTTCGGAACATAGGGCCTCCTTTTGGCATAAAGCACACCTTTCACTATCTAAAACCACCGAGTAACCCCCCTCTTGGACCTACTTTAGCAACAAGCTGGTCACAAGATCAACCTTTGTTTGATCTTGAATTCTTTACAACCAATCCCCAGAAATCTGGCTAAGTGCAACCATCACCCCATCAACAACTGGGATTCGGCTAAGTGTACCAACAACCTGAGTTGCACTGTCAAGCTTGTACTACAATGTGAAATGAAACTGAGCAAGAAAATCCTACCATCTTGCTTGTTTTGGTGTCAACTTCTTCATGAAATTGAAGCAGCTGGTAGCCACATTGTCGGTCAACACTAGGAAATGCTTCCCCAACAGGTAATGCCTCCATGCATTGACACAGTGAATGACTGCTATCATTTCCTTTTCGTGCACCAAATATTGCCTCTCGATATCATTTAGGTTCCTATTTTTGAATGCCACTGGATGACCATTTTGCACCAATACTCCTTCAAGAGCAAAGTCTGATGCATCTGTATAGACTTCAAAAGGCAAGTCAAAGTCAGCCAGCCGTAAAATTGGGCTAGTCGTCACCACCACCTTCTATTGATTGAATGCTTCTTGACATTCGTAGGACCAGTTCTAAGTCCTATATTTCCTTAAAATACCAGTCAACACAACGACCTTCTTTGAGTAGTTCTTTATAAACTTCTGATAATAATTTGTCAAACCAAGGAAAGAACGTAATTTTGTAACTTTGGTAAGTACAGGCCAATCCGTTATTGCCTCAATTTTCTTTGGGTCCATCTTCACTACACCCGCAAAAATAATGTACCCGAGGAATGAGATTTCCTTTTGAGCAAATTTATAATTTTCTAGTTTCACGTAAAGCTGCGTTTCCTTAACTTTGTCAAAGCCAACCTAAGGTGTTCAACATGCTCCTCTAGGGTTTGGTTGTAAACAATTATGTCATCGAAGTAAATCACCATAAAATGGTACAAGTAATCTAAAAATACATTGGTCATCAAGTTGCAGAATGTGGAAGGGGCATTGGTTAAGCTGAAAGGCATAACTAAAACTCATCTGACCCATACCTCATCACACAAGCTGTCTTTTCCTCGTCCCCTTCCGTAATTCTGACTTGATGATATCCCAACTGCAAGTCCATCTTGGTGAAAAATATTTATTTCCCCAGTTGATTGAACAACTTGTCAATGAGCGGGACTAGATGGTTGTTCTTGATAGTCACTTTGTTAAGGGCCCTATAATCCACGCAAAGCCGTAAGTAACCATCCTTCTTTTTTCTAAAATAGGACAGGAGCTCCATAGGGAGCTTTATAAGGTCTAATGAACCCAATGTCTAATAAACCACCAAACTGCCTCCTTGTCTCAGCCAACTCTGATGGAGACATTTGATAAGGCACCTAAGTAGGATTTTTTGCCTTTGAAATCAACTCGATGGCATGGTTAATCTGGTTGGCAATTCTTTGGGTGCCATGTCCTTGAATTCAGCCAGCAACTATTGTAATGGTTCAAGGACTTACAATGCTTTGAACTTCTCATCCTCAAATAGAACAACCAAGTAAGTTGTTTCTCCTCTTCGCAAGCCATCTTTCATTTTCAAGACAGACAACATTTACCCAAAGACTTGGCTTTGATGAGGGGATAGGGACTGGGCATGTCCATCACGAACATCCCATGCAAATGGGGCACAATCGACACCTTTGCTTTAGTAAGAAATTTTAGCCCAAGAATCACTTGAAAATCATCAAGAGGGACTGTCATAGAGTCACATGATCCTTGCCAATCACCAACTTTCAAAGGGACTTCTCTAGCAACACCGCCTACTGGTTTTGCTTTTGAATTAAAAGCCTTGAGTTGGCTAGAGTATTTCATCAAAGCCAAGCCAAGTTGCTGCACTTCCCAGTTAGAAACAAAGTTATGTGTCGTGCCTATATCAACCATTGTTTGGACAACCACATTTTTCATCTGAATCTACATGAACATCAATCCCTTCCTTGCTACAGTCTCATCTTTGCGAATTGCATTAAGGAGTTATAATGGATTGACTCATGTAGGTTCGCCTAAAAAGTTAGTATCCTCAGCCATGATGACACTTAGTTTTTCCTTCTTAGGGTAGTTTTTGGCACGATAAGGGCCATTGTAGATGAAACAACCCGAGTCAATGCCTCTTTTTGACGCAGAGGGCTTGTAGTTCAACTTATCTATGCTACCAGACTTCTTAACCTTCTTCTTCTACTTGTCCTTCTTGGGAAACTTGGCTCTCCCTTTAGACTCCTTGTTCAAAGGGTTAGCCTACGTCTTGTAATCAACCAACTCGCCTGTTCGGACATAGTAGTGGGTAAATCCTTCACCCCTTGCCGACGAAGTTTAGCCTGAGCCCAAGTTTGAAAGGCAGACATGAAATTAAATAGTTTATCTTCCTTTGACATATTTTTGATATCAAGCATTAAAGATGGGAATTGCTTCATGTACTCCCTCACAGTGCTTGTATGTCAAAGCTCTATCAAAGCATCATAGGCTTTCCAAACTGTGTTGCTTGGAACGAATTGCTTATTCATTTCAACGGATAAAGCTTCCAAAGTAGTGATTTAAGGATGAGAATTGTCCTTTGATCGTGTTCGCCATCATAATTTAGCATCACCGGATAGGTATATACTGGTGAGATCTACTTTCTCAACATCCGGCTTATGGACTGCCTTAAAGTAGTTACCCATATCCCATAAAAAATTCTTGAGCTCTTTGACGTTGTAATTGTCTGTGAAAGGCTTAGGGTTAGGCACCTTCACTTTCTGTGTGCGTTCACAACTAGAACCAAAAGGGGCATTTTGCAATGCTTTCTTGAGCAATGAAATATTTGTCTCGAGGGAACTCAATTTTTCCCCTATACCATCGATCCATGTAGAAATTGTGGTCAACACATCAACAGCTTCATTTTTCAACCGGTTAAAGTGATCAAATTCAACGTTTTGAAGTTGTTTTGGTGACACTTGCATCTCCTCGAACCGCTGATACATAAACCCAAGCTACACAGAAAGGGCCATAACATCACCGGATTGTGGAGGACCAACCAACTCCTCCAAGCGTGTCACCCTTTCCCTCAAATCTGCATTAGTTCTATCAGCCATGAGTCGATCTTTCTGCCAAAACCAACGCTCTAATACCAAACTGTCATGGGGTAACAACTCGTTTTTCTATTGAGCATACCTGTGAAGGTGTTGCCACTACAACCACCTACACAAACTCAAGTATAGGGACACACAAACTCACACAATGACAACACACAAATTTACTAGGACAATACTCCCAAACCTTATATAATGAGGCTTTCTACAATTTACAAGGAACTTAAAGCAAGAACACTCTTTGTCTCACAAGAATGGCCAAACACCCCTGTTTATACAAGGATGATGACAGATGACACCCTCATCTTCCAAAGGGCTGTTACACATAATCTGTCTATTCTCTAGCAGACTTGGTCTGTAAGGTTGCCTCTCTGCGCAACACTTGACAGAAAGTTCCACCCATTCAACAATTGATGTGGAACTGCCCTTATCTACATGCACCTGAACTAGAATGTGGCTAAGAACACCTAGAACTGTCTCCCTCTGACTAGGTCATGTTCAGCAACTACTTTGACTGAGTCATGCACCAACAACTGTCCACATTCTCTTGGTCGCATGCATTGAGCAGTCATGTGCCCACAATTCAGTAGCTAACCTTGCCTACAAACCATTGTGGATGTTGGGTCAAGCCTATGTCATGCAATTCAAAACCATGCACCAATATTGCATCAATTGAGCCCATCGCGTGTTGCAATGCTCAACCGGGTGGTCTCATACTACCACGGTCTGCACCAACTTGTCGAACCACTTAGCTGCATCACCTTAATTCCTTCTCATGACATGCTTTGGTGCAAGATGCCACCAAGATCGCCATTGTGCACCCAAATCAGTTAGAGTGTGATATTAAATAAGTATAGTGGTCAACCACCGAGTCCCACTGTGGACTCTAAGATTTGAACCTCCAATTTCAAAGTGAGAAGTTCAGCCGTTATTTCACTAGACCACTCCACTCGGTGGTATAAACGACATTATAATGGTCTCTACCAATTGTTGCAATATTTTGCAGGAATTAGTTGTCACTAATTGAACCGAAAAAACTTTGCATAACGAATTTATTCCAATGGAGCCACTGGACACTTGATAACATATGTAGGGTGATTTAGAAAAACTAAGTCAATTTATGTTATATCCTTCTTTTGTTTGTGATACCATAGAAACATNAAAAAAACTTTGCATAACGAATTTATTCCAATGGAGCCACTGGACACTTGATAACATATGTAGGGTGATTTAGAAAAAACTAAGTCAATTTATGTTATATCCTTCTTTTGTTTGTGATACCATAGAAACATCAATTCCGTATTCAATTATCTTATTATGGCACAAAGCATATTCGTTGTCCAAACTCCATAATGTTAAGGTAAATTTCAAACAACAATAAATAATAAGCTATAACGATTGTTTATCATACAATTAAAGTTGATATCTTGTCGGTAATCAACGAACAATTTTACCTTTAAACACACATTATGTCTAAACATAAATTTTCTAAAAAATTTGGGGGAGTATTCTTATCAAACTTAAATTTCCAAATGCAAAATTATCTGAATTGTTCCATTTTTTCTTTATTCATAAATAAACATTTTTCTGGCTTGAGATAAAACTAAACCTATGATTGACCTTATTCAACAAGTTTAACCTAAATTACTTTGTTGTCAATAAACAAATATCAATATACATGCAAGAATCAATACATTCATAAGTAGCCAAATTTGTCCCAAGCTTTGGCCGAATTCATAGCCCCTTTATTTCCAATTTCCTTCTATTTGTTTTGTTTTTTGGTCAAAATTGTTATTATTTCTAAATTCAATATTACTTTCTTATCACTAACAATTAAGCTTGGAACTTCCCTCTCTTTTTATTTGTAATTTATTACTTTCTTAAATTGTATATTATTTTTTTGTCATGTACACTTGAAGCTTGAAAGTTGTCATTAACAATTAACTCTTGGTGTAATCCAGAACTAATAAGTGCGCAAACCCGATCCGAATACCTACCTGACAAAAATAATAGATCAATAAGTTACTGGTCAACTATTAGGTCAATCGGTCTAATCCAAATACAAAAGCACACTTGCTCCATATTGAAGATATTCTAGAATCCTCTCCTAATGGCAGTAATGGAGCATGAATCAAGGATCCTTATAAAAGGAAAGTTTGATCATTTTGGGTAGATTCATGCACAAAACGTGATGCTGAAATTATGGCAGCTAATGATGTAGATTCTTCCACTAATTGTACCATTTGTGATAACCCAATCTTGGCCTTTGATTATGTATAAATTCTAGTATATATACATATGCAAACCATGCCAATCAGTGTGCTGGGAAATATAATTTCATCTTATACACCTTTTGTCTTTTCCTCCCTTTATGGTATCAGAGCACTCATAAGGCTTAACCATCATTTCCAAACCTTTGGTTTAGTACCTTATTCTGTAGTGGTTTGCTTGAATCAACATATTTGTCTTTATCTTGATCATCCATCCTAGGTTGAAAAGAAAGACTTGAATTGCTCTCCTCAAAAGAATCACTTCACATGATCATAATTATTTTATAAACTAGTTTGCACTTTTATCATGTCTTCTTCAAGTGAATCAGTTAGTTCTACCTAGTTACCACATCTAGACCCACTACTCATCCCATATGATCAAATTATTCTGTCCACACTTTTATCGTCTCTTTCAAAAAAAGTTTTGGCCCAAGTAGTCGACCATTCCACTTCGCATGAAGTACGGACAACTTTAGATCATCTGTTTTCCTCTCATTCTCAAGCTCGTATACTCCAAATTTGATATCAACTCTCCACCTAGAAAAAGGGTAGTGTATCCATTATTGATTATTATTACAAAGCCAAAACCCTTGCCGACACTTTAGCTGCCATTGTCCAACCTCTACATGATTTTGAGGTGGTGTCTTATCTCTTGGCTGGCCTTGATTCATAGGATTCTAATCTTTAGTCGCCTTTGTTACCACGAGAGTCAATCTCATCACATTGGAGAATCTTTATAGTCATCTTCTCAGCATGAACTCCACATTAAGCAACAAAATAACAACCATGAAATTTCCTTTCCTTCGGCCTATGCTGCCACTCAATCTTCTTTTTCTCATGGACATGGTGCTTAACCTCCACCACAAGTCCAATATTCTCATCAAGTGAATAATTGTCATCATGGTTGTGGGCATGGACATGGGCATAAGCGACCTATAATGGAAATTCAAGCCCAATTTGTCAAGTTTGGAAGAAAATTTGACATATTTCCTTGACTTGTTATCATCGTTTTGATCACTCTTATCGGAGTGAATCCAAGAATATGATTGTTTTTGTCACTACCCCTCCATCTCACTTTGATGTCAATTGGTACCCTGATTCAAGTGCAACGATTCATTTGTCATCTGAAATCAATAATCTCAATTTGCATGTTGAAGAGTATTAAGGAAAAGATCAAATCCACGTTGGTGATGGAACAAGTTTGGACATAAAACATGTTTGTTCTTCCAATTTCGTTACTTCATCTACCTCTTTTGCATTAAAAAATGTTCTTCACGTTCCTTCCATTCAAAAAAATCTTGTTTTTGTTAGCCAATTTACTTGTGATCATAATGTTTTTATTGAATTCCACTCTAACTATTTTTGTGTGAAGGAC
Organism: Ilex paraguariensis; assembly: GCA_963454935.2. NCBI lineage: Eukaryota > Viridiplantae > Streptophyta > Magnoliopsida > Aquifoliales > Aquifoliaceae > Ilex > Ilex paraguariensis. The sequence continues at coordinate 1,199,809 of CAUOFW020000336.1, forward strand.
GAAGCCATAGGGAAACTTTTTCTTCACCGCCGATATGAACATGGATTGTACCCTTTTCCAACCTCATCAGTCAATGTGTTGGATCCTCTCATGCCTTTATTGGCGACCGTGTACCTATTGATGTGTGGCACTATTGATTTGGAAATCCTACCCATCGAACTTTTGAACAAATTATCTCTCATTTTACGTTATCAGCTACCAGGAATAAAATTCAAGCTGTGTATGACACCTACCAACAGGCTAAGAGGCATCAGCTTCCTTTTCATGATTCCATGTCTAAGATTAGTGCCCCTTTAGACTTACTATTTTCGGATGTTTGGGTTCCTTCCCCTATTTACTCTGTTAATGGACACCATTACTATGTTAGTTTTTGTAGATCACTTTTCTAAATTTACTTGGATGCTCCCCATCAAACTTAAATCTGATGCTATACATATCTTTAAAAAATTTCAATTGCACATTGAATGGTTGTTTGGTAGGACAATAAAAGCCATCCAAACTGACTGGGGTGGCGAATATCGCTTTCTTTATAGGTATTTCTCTTCTCTTGGTATTCTTCATCATTCGTCATGCCCCCATACACACTAGTCAAATGGTTTTGTTGAATGAAAACATCAACATTTTGGTTGAGACTAGATTATCTTTACTTGCAAAATCTTTCATTCCATATTGTTATTGCGATGAAACCTTCACCACTGCATTCTTTCTGATAAATAGTTTACCCTCACCGATTTTGCATAATGCCTCTCCATTTGAAAATTTGTTTCAGGCTACACCTGATTATTCGTTCCTCAAAACTTTTGGGTGTGCTTGTTGGCCATATCTCCGACCTTATAATGCACATAAATTGGACTTCTACTCAAAACTATGTGTCTTTCTCAACCATAGTTCTTCTCATTGCGGCTATAAGTACCTTCATGTTTCCTCTAGCAAAATCTATGTTTCCTGACATGTCATATTTGATGAACATACTTTCCTTTTACTTCTAATGGTTTTCTCTGAAGTTGCTGGACAAGATTCTCTCAATTTGGACGTGTCCACATCTACCTACCTGTTGAATATACTTGCGCCTCCAAACCGTGTGGTGTCTAATGATCATATTGATAGTCCTTCCCTTGGTATGTCACACGTTTCAGCATAAGTTTATAAACCAGCCCCTACCTCACCATTGGCACCATCCACATCTTCTAAGAAGTTCCAAGCCATGCCTTTTTTTCTAAAAACACGCACTCCTATTTTGAGATACTTTCATCTTATGCACCCCATTGTACTCATTCCATGGTCACTTGCCTTCAAAATAATATTAGTAAACCCACAATTTTTCCTGATGGCACGACAAATTAGCCTCTGTCCAAGGCTCTTCTAGCTATGTGTTCAAGTGAGAATGTTGAACCAACTTGCTACTCTGAAGCTGTGAAACATGCCAATTGGAAACAAGCCATGAATCTTGAATTTGATGCTTGACCTTCTCAGTAATGGGACTTGGTCCTTAGTTCTACCCATTCTTCTATGAGTATTGTGGGCTGCAAATGGGTTTTCAAACTTAAACAAAAGCTTGATTGCACTGTTGATCGCCATAAAGTTTGCCTCGTTGCTAAAGGATTCAATCAACTTCCTGGAGTTGACTTTGATGACACTTTCAGTCTCGTGGTTAAGCCCATGACTATTCAAACCATTCTATCTTTTGCAGTCTCACAAGGCTAGTGTATCAAGCAGATTGACATTCAGAATACATTCTTGCATGGTTTTTTAACCAAAGAAGTTTGCATGAAACAACCACCAGGCTTTGTTCATCTGTAATTTCCTCATCATGTTTGTAAGTGATACAAAACCCTATATGGTTTGAAACAAGCTCCATAAGCTTGGTTTTCTTGAGTAAGTTTCAAACTGCTAGAGTTAAGTTTTCAAAGCTCAAAATCATACACCAATTTATTTATTTTACGAGGGGCCGACTTTCACATCTATGTAGATGATATTCTCATCACAATATCCTCCTCTCATGCCATTAACTCTCTTATACTTGATTTGGGGTCAAGATTTGCTATAAAAGACTTGAGCGATTTACATTATTTCTTAGTTGTTGAAGCCCATCAATCTCCAACTGTCTATTTTTATCTCAAAGAAGGTATATCCTCACCCTTCTTAAGCAGACTAATATGATTGATGCCAAGCCAGTTAGTTCCCCTATGTCCACGACCCATAAGCTAATTTTATTTGAAAGTGATCCATGTCCAAATGAAACTCTATATCATAGCATTATTGGGGCACTCTAGTATCTCTCTTACCAAGCCTGACATATCATTTGCAATTAACAAGGTTTGTCAATTCATGCACTGACCTAATGATGTCCATTGGACTACTGTCAAACACATATTGCATTACCTTAAACATTCCATTGATCATGGTTTATTCTTTCATCGCAACACGTCTACATAACTTAGTTTCCTTTATGATGCCGATTAGGCCGGTTTCCCTAATAACCGGTGATCCACAAGTGGCTTTTGTGTTTTTATTGGGCCTAATCTTATTTCGTGGATTTCAAGAAAACAATCCACTGTTGCTCAACCTAGCACTGAAGCTGAATACAAAGCCTTGGCGAACACTATTGCAGAATTAATTTGGATTCAATCTCTCCTCAAAGAACTTGGAATTTTTCTTCCTCAATCACCCATCATTTGGTGTGATAACATTGGCGCCACATACCTTTCGACTAATCTAGTTTTCCATGCTCGCACTAAACATAAGGAGATCAAATATCATTTTGTCTGTGAAAAAGTGGCACACCACGATCTTGACGTTCAGTTCTTGTCTAGCAAAGATCAACTTGCCGATGTCTTGACGAAGCCTTTGATTTCCATTAGATTTTCTTTCCTTTGCTCCAAACTCCACGTCCAACCTCTTTTGTTGAGCTTGTGGGTGCCTCTTGAATATATTCTAGAATCCTCTCCTAATGGTAGTAATGGAGCATGAATCAAGGAACCTCATAAAAGGAAAGCTTTCCCACTTTGGACAGATCCATGCACAAAATATGATGCTAAAATTATGACAACTAATGATGTAGATTCTTCCAATAATTGTACCATTTGTGATTACCCAATTTTTGCCTTTGATTATGTACAAATTCTAGTATATATACATATGTAACCCATGCCAATCAATTTGCTAGGAAATACAATTTCATCTTATATACCTTTTGTTTTTTCCTCTCTTTTACTCCACAACCATACTACATCAACAATATAACTTAGAAAAAGGGTTTTAATAAAATCCAACTCAAATGAGCCACATCATATAATCATATATTTATGGCTACTTATGCAATCTCTTATAACAAACATCATCCTAGCACTTAGCCAGACATAAACCACTCCCCCTATTGTAGTGTCTGTTGAATTTGCGTTGTACCTCACTAGGAAGTGAGCCAATTACCCAACCCAAGTGCAATGTCGGTCAATTTGAAGTAACACCAACACATAAACTCACTGATTGCCCTTCTTTTCAAGGCCCTTGATAGTTTTAACCCGTTCAAAGAATCAAAAGTTGAGAGAAGTTAATATAAAGGATAAGTTAGATCTCAAAATTAGCAAGAATATTCAACTTTATTACTAAAGCATTTGCAAACTCATCAAAAGTTTTCTACAGATAACAAAGCATGAAATTGAAAATTGTTGACAATCTAGAAAACCTCATCCAAATTATAAAAACTCTATATCGAATTTCTAATAACTGAAAAAACATACTAGATAACCTGAAAGTAAAGTACAATAAAACCATTTGGTTATAATCACTTGTTCATAAAGTAACGTACAATCTCATCAAGGTTGCATAAAAGGAGACAACACCCATAGCCTAACTGCTTACAACTCTTTTAGTCGTTTCAGATAAATGATGCACAACAGAAAGTCCTAATTTTTACCGCAAAAAAAAAAGAGAGAACCTATAGCAAATTTTATTTTTAGAAGGGAAAAAATGTAATGTAACCTAAACAAATGGCCAGATACCAAGATTTAACTATTGAAGTTTACCCTCTATTTAAGGGAGCTGACATCTCCAAATAGTTTGAATTCCAAATCTTGAACTGACCCCATTTTGTGGGTAAAGAAAATGGTCGAAGCATGTTACAACAATATAAATAATGTGAGTTAGAGTTTTACTGCCCAAAAAAAAAAAAGAACCTATTGCAAATTTTTATTTTTAGAAGAGAAAAAAATGTAATATAACCAAAACAAATAGCTATATACCAAGATATAATTATTGAAGTTTACCCTCTATTTAAGAGAGTGTTGGCATACTCCAAGCAATTTGATTTCCAACCTTTGAACTGTCCCAATTTTGTGGTTATAGAAAATGGTGGAAGCATGTTAATACGATATAAATAATGTGAGTTGAAGTTTTAAAGTCTAATTGGTAGTACATTGAATGCAAATGGAATTCATAAGGTCTAATACTTGCATTCTACGTATAACTTTTAAAAGCATTAGTATCAAAATTTTAAGGCCTAAAAACATGAATAACCTATAGTAACTATTGGATGAAGGATAAGATTGTAAGGTAAATCAGGGATAAAATTGAAAAACAAAAGTTTTTCACTTTAAGATACTTTTATAAGTAGTAAAAATATAGATATAGATTACATAGATAGATCGGGGACAAAATTTTTAGAACTCTTGGGGATAAAACAATTAGGTAACTTGATATGGGATTATAATAATCAATCTCTAATAATTTTACAAAGGGTTGTTGAAGAATGTAATTTGTACATGAATGACCATATAAAAAATAAAACACTTGTCCACTTCATGTGTGGCTAGATTAGTAGGTGACAAGTGTTCACTAAGTTATTTACCAGAGTACAGTCATTTTTAAATAAATATACCAAAATACGATAATTTTGAACTTATTTAATAAACTATGACATTTTTTAAAAAAAGAATCAATAACTCTGCTTTTGTTAAAATATGGAATCAACAATCCCACTTTTTTTTTTTTAGAAAAAAAAGTGAGCAGTGGGAAGGTAAATGCATTCATGTTGGAATATATGAAGGCAAAAAAGGCTTCAACAAAATTTTAATATGAAATCGAAATATTATAAGCAAAGCTTTAAATGAACCAAGTTCAAAAGAACATATCACAAAACATACACAAAGTTCAAATTTATCTCTAATTACTATATGAAACTTTGGTAAACCACAACAAGTACCCGCATTATTTCTCATACAAGAGTGCTCCTACACCGTAGCAACATAGGAGGCTGCTATGATTTTGTTGTTGTTTTTACAAGTTGCCATGACATTTCATTTTTGTGTGCAGAGTGTGTTTATTAATCNATATAACCAAAACAAATAGCTATATACCAAGATATAATTATTGAAGTTTACCCTCTATTTAAGAGAGTGTTGGCATACTCCAAGCAATTTGATTTCCAACCTTTGAACTGTCCCAATTTTGTGGTTATAGAAAATGGTGGAAGCATGTTAATACGATATAAATAATGTGAGTTGAAGTTTTAAAGTCTAATTGGTAGTACATTGAATGCAAATGGAATTCATAAGGTCTAATACTTGCATTCTACGTATAACTTTTAAAAGCATTAGTATCAAAATTTTAAGGCCTAAAAACATGAATAACCTATAGTAACTATTGGATGAAGGATAAGATTGTAAGGTAAATCAGGGATAAAATTGAAAAACAAAAGTTTTTCACTTTAAGATACTTTTATAAGTAGTAAAAATATAGATATAGATTACATAGATAGATCGGGGACAAAATTTTTAGAACTCTTGGGGATAAAACAATTAGGTAACTTGATATGGGATTATAATAATCAATCTCTAATAATTTTACAAAGGGTTGTTGAAGAATGTAATTTGTACATGAATGACCATATAAAAAATAAAACACTTGTCCACTTCATGTGTGGCTAGATTAGTAGGTGACAAGTGTTCACTAAGTTATTTACCAGAGTACAGTCATTTTTAAATAAATATACCAAAATACGATAATTTTGAACTTATTTAATAAACTATGACATTTTTTAAAAAAAGAATCAATAACTCTGCTTTTGTTAAAATATGGAATCAACAATCCCACTTTTTTTTTTTTAGAAAAAAAAGTGAGCAGTGGGAAGGTAAATGCATTCATGTTGGAATATATGAAGGCAAAAAAGGCTTCAACAAAATTTTAATATGAAATCGAAATATTATAAGCAAAGCTTTAAATGAACCAAGTTCAAAAGAACATATCACAAAACATACACAAAGTTCAAATTTATCTCTAATTACTATATGAAACTTTGGTAAACCACAACAAGTACCCGCATTATTTCTCATACAAGAGTGCTCCTACACCGTAGCAACATAGGAGGCTGCTATGATTTTGTTGTTGTTTTTACAAGTTGCCATGACATTTCATTTTTGTGTGCAGAGTGTGTTTATTAATCATGTTTTTTAGAAAAAGCTTAAAAAACGTGTTTATTAAACACGATTTTCACATGTTCACTTCCTACTGCCCACTATTTTTACCAAAGTTGTTGACTTTTTTTTTAAATAGGAAAACGGAGTTATTGACTCTATTTTTAAAAATATAATAAATTAAAAAATAAATTTAAAAGTGTCGTATTTTAATATCTTTGTTTAAAAAAGATTGTACTGGTTATTCTAATGATGTGTCCATTGACACTAGTCAAAAGTTGAGTAAAGTGTGTATGAATTTAAAAGAAGACATAGAGTAAGCATGAAGAACCAAAGTGTGTGTGTGTGTTTGACAAGTAGTAGGATCCTTGCTATGTTGCATGAAAACTTGTGTATGTGTGACAAGTGTCAAACTAAGAGCTAAAATAATCATTTAAAAGTACACATCCTTCTTACTTAATGACTTATAAATAGATGACTAAGATCAATCAATAACCATGACCAGAAAAAAAGAAAGAAATAGAAGAGAGAAATGAGAGATGAAAAGTAGAGAGAACAAGAAATGTGAGCATGATACGAATATAATGTGTTTTTGGTAACTTTGTGGTGCTAATCTATTAATATCGGTTAATAATTTAAGGTACGAGAGTCGTATACAAAATACTAATATTGAATCTCTTCACAAAGAATAATTCATTGATTATTTTCAATTTGTATTCCTTTTAATTGAGCTATCGTGATTTTAGAATTCCAATTGATTTTTTTATATGCATTGAGTATGTTGACTATAATTATGTGGATTTAAGACTTGATTATGGTAGCCAACAGTCCAATGCATTGTTAGTTTGAGAGATTCATCGGTTCAGAATGAGGTGAAGTGTTAGTGATTTGTCAGGTTTATGTCCAGGTTTTACATGACATGTGATATGGATCAAAACTCAAATACGTAATACTCATTGATTGAGCTTAAGAGTGTCCATGGGTCGGGTTGATCCACGAGGCCCGTTATTCAGCTCAAAAAATAAGTCCAAAATTCGATAGGTCAGATAGTTGGTTTATCTGAAATCGAACCCAATATCATTCAAGAGAGGGCTTGGGTCTGCCCCCAAGCCCATCAGCCATCCTGAAACCCTACCTATTAGCCCACCAGCAAAACCTGTTAAAACTCGACCCAAGAACCTTTCTTCCTCCATCGTCACTTTTTTTGAAAAAAAAAATTGACCATTGAAAGTTATGTGACATATTACTCTAAAAAAATTTATTTTCTTAAATACTAAGTTAAGTAATCTAAGATATTATTCATTATTTAATTAAATACTAAATAATTTCTCTCAAATAAAATTATTCATTATTTACTTCTTATCCATTTTGACTCTACTTTTAATTCAAAAATATAATTTATAAAAGTTATAAGATGAAAACTTTTTAAACGAAGATATATATATATATATATATANAATGACTTATAAATAGATGACTAAGATCAATCAATAACCATGACCAGAAAAAAAGAAAGAAATAGAAGAGAGAAATGAGAGATGAAAAGTAGAGAGAACAAGAAATGTGAGCATGATACGAATATAATGTGTTTTTGGTAACTTTGTGGTGCTAATCTATTAATATCGGTTAATAATTTAAGGTACGAGAGTCGTATACAAAATACTAATATTGAATCTCTTCACAAAGAATAATTCATTGATTATTTTCAATTTGTATTCCTTTTAATTGAGCTATCGTGATTTTAGAATTCCAATTGATTTTTTTATATGCATTGAGTATGTTGACTATAATTATGTGGATTTAAGACTTGATTATGGTAGCCAACAGTCCAATGCATTGTTAGTTTGAGAGATTCATCGGTTCAGAATGAGGTGAAGTGTTAGTGATTTGTCAGGTTTATGTCCAGGTTTTACATGACATGTGATATGGATCAAAACTCAAATACGTAATACTCATTGATTGAGCTTAAGAGTGTCCATGGGTCGGGTTGATCCACGAGGCCCGTTATTCAGCTCAAAAAATAAGTCCAAAATTCGATAGGTCAGATAGTTGGTTTATCTGAAATCGAACCCAATATCATTCAAGAGAGGGCTTGGGTCTGCCCCCAAGCCCATCAGCCATCCTGAAACCCTACCTATTAGCCCACCAGCAAAACCTGTTAAAACTCGACCCAAGAACCTTTCTTCCTCCATCGTCACTTTTTTTGAAAAAAAAAATTGACCATTGAAAGTTATGTGACATATTACTCTAAAAAAATTTATTTTCTTAAATACTAAGTTAAGTAATCTAAGATATTATTCATTATTTAATTAAATACTAAATAATTTCTCTCAAATAAAATTATTCATTATTTACTTCTTATCCATTTTGACTCTACTTTTAATTCAAAAATATAATTTATAAAAGTTATAAGATGAAAACTTTTTAAACGAAGATATATATATATATATATATAAAGGCCCACCCAATATCCCCGTCCAATGAGTGTCGAGTTGGGTTACGGGTAAGCTATACCTAGCGGAAGTCCACACCGGTCTACCCGATAAATCATTCGGATAAGGGCTTGGATGTACCCAAACCAGACCCAATTTGAAAAATTTTTCAAATATATTATTTCTTGTAATATTATGTACTTTTCTACTTAAGTTACTTTCAAGTTGATTTTGGAAGAAAGATCGAAATTGCAATACTCAAGGAATTGGAGATTGAAAAATATTCATATAAATTTTGTAACAATTAAATTGAGTTGGGGGTGATAGGTGGTGGGAGCAGGGTACCATAGACAACAAAATAACATGGAACAATCACTAAGATCGACTAAAACCTTAAAAAAGTGCTGAGAAGTTTTACCAAATTTATAATATAAAAATTTTAATTAATTTATTTGACGGTTTCAAATAAACAAACTTAACGGTTATTAACATTCTTTTTAAAATTATTTATATTATGCCGTATTTTTAGGCATAAATTACTCTTAGTTTCATACTAAATGATGCCACATATTCAAAATAATTTCAAATAATTTTTTGATGATTAGAAAAAGATTTATGAAATCCGATAATCTAACCACGTGAACATAAGAAATGCGATAAAAAAAAACTTTTGGTGAAATTTAACACTGGTTAAAAACCAAACAGCTGCAACATAATTACTTGGATACCCTTTCTTTCTTTTGTAACAATCCTGAATCATAGTAACATGGCGCTCTACTATTGGTCGACGCAGAGATGACTTATAGGACGCAAAACAGCTAATTTCAGCCCAATTTCAAGTGGGAAAGACACTGCCTGAACTGCCGAAGACCAACAACCGTTAATTAACAGCGGCTACCAATGACTCTAGAGAGAGAAGAGAGAGAGAGATTTTCATTCCGTCTTCGTTTTTTGAGAGAGAGTACAGAGGGATTGTTAGGGAATGCTAACAGAGAGAGACAGAGATAGATAGAGAGAGAGAGAGACGGATTTTGGGCTTTGTGGGTGAGAAAGAAGGTGAAAATCATGGGAGTGAATGCGGTTGATGATAAAGATTACTCGTTGTTGAAAGATCTTAAATTGGACATCAGGGGTGAACCAGAGGGGACTTTCTCTCTCTGTTTCTGGCTTTACCTTATTAACTCCACTTCATCTCCATCTATACTACTTCGCCAGGTCTATATCTGCCTTCCCTCTCCCCCTCTCTCTTTGCTTGGCTTTTCGAAGTATAGAACACACACACACGCATAAGGGTATCTGTCTTTGTTGTTTCCTTACTGGACGTTATGTGCTTGGTCATATATGGGATATCCATTTATATTTCTTTGTTTTTTTGTATGTTTTCCCCTATTGATTTAACCTACTTGTTAGGTAATGGTGAATTTCACAGGTCTCAGATTTTCTCTATGTGTTTTGGAAGCCCATTTTGGTATCTTTTTCTATGGTGTTCATCACCTAGATCACTGACACTTTTTTAATTGATGTTTGTTTAATGAGTTCTTATGTAAAAGGAAAATCCCATGGTCATCTGACCAAGTCCTTCCAAATTGGGTTACTCACTGATCAGTTGTAGAAATTTGGTGTAATCTCACAGCTTTGAGATCATTTTAGCCTCTAATAATATTGTGTTTTTCAGTTACAGCAACTCCCATATTTTCTTTTGTTCCTCTATATTTGATAGTAGTTTGTATTTCAAAGTCCCATTTTAACTGTTGAAGTCCTTCAACAATGGGGTAGGTTCCCCATTTTGTTCAAATTTCCACTTGTCATTAAATTGCCTTCTAGTTTAAGAACTAAGAATCAAATAGGTCATGTTTGTTGATAATCATGCCTTTGCAAATTCCACGACCACTTGGCAGTGTGTGATTTCTTAAATCAATTTGTAATATCCTACGTCATAGGATCGTCTTTTACTAAATTCTATTATCAAAAGAAAATTGAGTATTCAGGACTAACTAAGTGTGGATATTTTCTGATTCCTGTGGTTCATCTATGAGCTTTTGATTGTATGTAGTTAGTAACTTATTCTACGTAGTGGAAAAGTTGTTACTTTATGTATTTTGGGTTATGCAGGTGCACCCTAATATCACAGGTACTGTCCCCTTTCTTGTATTAAATGAAAAGAAGGCATTGATGCTTTTCCCGCTTCTTTTTCTACACCAAGAGGCTCCTAGTAGTGCCAATTCTACTTTGTGGGCAGAAGTACCACACACATCTTCCAAGATTGAGTTCCCTTTGAAGAAATGGCTTCATGTTGGATGCGAGGTATGCCATCAAAATTCCACAAGTTCGAAAACGAAATCATATAGAAAGAAACAAAGAGTGTATGTAGTTATGTTCATTTCAGTTTTTCCTATACTTATTGGGATGATCTTTATTGTATTTATTCAATGAGGGTGAGCCTTGATGCAACGATAAGGATGACATGTGTTCAAGGGTTAAGAGGTACTAGTATGTGGGATAAGGCTACGTACAACTGACCCTCCCAGAATCCTTCCGTGACAGAAGTCTTGGGCCAATGACACTGACACTGATTAGGCCAATACATAGTCAAGCCTCCTAGCATCCTGCATTGTTTGAGACCATCATTATGTAATGGTATATTAGGGAAGATATAGTTTAATTTACAAGATCACGGTCTATATAAGAGGCTTTTCCCCTTTCATTGGGAACTAAATTACAAACATAAAAAATATGATTTGGTGGTTATGGATGGTATCTGGGGTAGAATAATAGGTTAGTAAATCTTGTACCATGACTGGGAAGAGTCGGAAGACAGTAATTTAAAAATATACTACTTAGTTATATAGGTAGTACAAAAATCCAGAGTGGAGTGTACTATCTATTGCACTCCTTCATTAGAACCTCAGAGTACCTTTGAACCTCAGAGAATCTTCAATGGTTTCAACATTATAGAGAAGATTATGGTTGTAAAAAGTTGTTGAGAGGATGAAATTTTAAGAACGACTCTAAAAAAATAATTTTTGACCAATTGAAAATTTTAATACTGGATGAGGTTATATATCTTTTGTCATAGGTTTTGGCATGTTTGGATGGCCTTTTTAGTTTTGTTGTCATTCAGCAAAGCAAACAATAAAAGCTCAACTAGCCTTTTACACTGTTAAAGTGAGACCTGTATGTGGTCAAGTTTTTGATTGACTTATTTGATTGACTCAAGTATGACAAATGAGCTGCATCAATCTTTGTGTTGTATTGTCTTCATTTCTGAAGCTGTTCATCAAATGCTAATGGCTGTTGGGTTCATTTCAGGTCTCTATTGAATTTATGCGGCTTTACATTGATGGGGAGATTGTAGGGGAGAAGCCTCTAGCTTCCTTATCTACTATGAATTCACTCTCTGATGATTTGAGGAAAGTATCTTTGACTAGCTCCATTGGGCATGATGATGGGTTACAAGGATATGTCCATTGTGTGGAATTTTTACCTCTAACAGTATCTATCCAAAATCATTATGTTAAGGTGCATACTTGTAGGTTTAAATTTTTGCAATGTTTTGTCATATTGGTTTAGAGTCACTTCCTATGCTGACATTTTTCATACTGATGCCAGGACCCACCACTACAATTATTAATTGATAGCTCCAGTGCCTCTGAGATAAAAGAAGACAGCGATGGGGTGTGGAGCATTGTTGGTGGCAAGGTTGAAGAGATTTAATTTAATTGCCTTTTGCTTTACTGGTCTCCTATTCCCCTAATCCGTTCTGATTTCTATTACATGACATGATTTTGTTTTTTGATCTATTCTTTTCCAGTATATTTTTCGTAGTGTGATCGAAACGATTGAGTCTGGATATAGGTGCATTCAACAGTCTCTGTTGTGGGCTGACTGATTCTTCAATGGCCACAATAGGCAGGCTTTTTCAACATTATCAAGTTAACCTTTCATTGTACCTTTAGTAACATGTCACAAAGCTTTTTTCATGTTCTTCGTTTTTCACTTAATTGAACATCAAACATCTCAGCTCATAAGCTCGGCAATTTTTAAGCATTTAGGTTGATTGCTTATATTTATTTTAGTAGTTTGTGCTAAGCGATCCTGCAGGAGAGATCGTGGATTCTCATGCAAGCACTAGACTTGGAAGATGCAAGGGTCATTAAATATGTTCAGACATCATTTCAGCACGTGACATGTTCTGAGATGGTTACCAAACCAAACCACAAATCAAACCAAACTAAGTCATATGTCCCAATCATTTGAGAACGGTTATATGAGTCTGTTTTCGCCATTAATTTCGGTCATGCACTATACGCTCATTTAAGTTAAATATTTTTATATCTTTTCTTATTATTTTGTTCAATGTTAATTTAGATCTACCCCTACTTCTAGTATCATTAAGAGAGATTATCTCACTTTTTTGAACCGATGTCTCTATCGACCTTCGTTGAACATGATCAAACCATCTTAATTTATTTTCTCTAACTTATACTTAATTGGATCTACTCCTATTATTTATCTAATACGGTCATTTTTTATTCTATCCTTTCTAGTTTTTCACACATCTACCTTAGCATCCTCATTTCCGCTACACTCATTTTGTCACTATTGTGTTTTCTAGTTGCCCAACATTCTGTTCCATATAACATTACTGCCCTTATAGCTGTTCGATAAAGTCTACCTTTCAATTTTATTGGTATTCTCCTATCACATAATATGCTTGAGGCTTTCATCCATTTAATCCAACCGGCATTGATTCTATGAGTTATATCATCTTCAATTTCTCTATTATTTTTAATGATCGATCCTAGATATCTAAATTGTTTACTTTTTGATATTTCTTGATTTTCAATCTTAACTTTTTCACTATGTTTACTTCTTTTATTACTGAAATTGTATTGCATTTGTAAAGGGTGAACACCGCTTAGGGGTGAACCACCTCCCCACGGAGGATTTTGGCTGACCTGGGCTGAGTCCCCCAGTAGCCTTTAATCTCTCATTCTACATTGGGAGAGAGTCGTCTTGCCCCAGCTATATAAGTCTTTTCTTACTATGGAGGAGGTACCCACTAGCGACTTGATCCCCGGAATCTTCCTCGGATTCTTCCTCTTCTGACGAAGAATGGTCTTTCCAAAGAGAAGGGTTGAAGGGAGGGGGGATCTGAGAGAATCGGCTGTAAGTAGACGTGTAGCCGAGTAGGGTATGCGCCGCTCGCTCGACAGGATCGCAGGACCAAACCCTTAGGAGATCGACAAATCGGACTTGGGACCTCAAGGGTTAAGTAGTGTCCCGACGATATCCTTCTGTGAAAACAAATAGCCGAGGTCAGTTCCAATGATAGAAAAATCTGTACAAGTCTAGGGAAAGTAGACACACCTTCATCCCTCAGCACTTTGGGGCAGTATAATCCAACATACTCGGGCCCGGGTCGCTTCTCCCAACTGTTGTCGAGCATGATCAGATCGTCTATATAACCCTTGTCCGAGTCGGACATGTGAGTTACTAGATACATCGACGTATCTCGAGCCTGGAGGTAATATCTTCCCCCGGCAACTAACCTCAAGTCATAGTAGAACAAAATTTCATCTACTCCTAAATCGGTTCCCAGCCGAACATTTAAGGCGACTATGCCCATCACAATCCTAAAGAAATTAATCACACATTAAAGGGGAAAGAGCTTCAGTTGCATCAATATTTTTAGCAACAGGGGGTGGAGAGGGAAGGTTAACCCTGCTTCCATAATGGCCTTGTTCCAAAAAGGCATAATATCTACACTTCCTATATCCCTCCTGTGGCGAATGGGGTTAAAAGGGAAGGTAAGGACAGGTTCATGGATGTGGTATCTAACCCTGAAGGCTTGGATGTTTTCGTCAGTCACTTGGGTTCTCCTCAACTTGGGGTTTGCCCTTGTCCTAACAGATATCTCCCCCCTGGTTCTAGCCATTGGTGGGTTCTAAAAGGAGGAAATGTAGAAGAAATAAAGAAAGAAAAAGCTTAAGAGGAGGTACTTATAGAAAGATAGCCTTCGAAGAGGAAACTCGGAGAGCGAAAAAAACTCGGAGGAGAACAGGGAAGTGCTCGGGGGCTGATTGCTGAAGGAAGGATGATGATGCAAAAGTTCTGAGAAGACATGAGCACCTCCTATTTATACTGCTTTACAAGGGGCGGGAATCGAAGAGTTAGGTCATCATTTGGGGATTTGAAACAGGCGGCGCCAGATGTGCAAGTAACCGTCGTTATTAATAGGGCGTGTTTGTTGAGCCTCCATTCCCGTTACGCCACTTGTCCCATGGCGCAAATAGAATGGAGGCTGGGGGACAGTTGGCAGGACTCTAGGTGGCTCTGTAACCCCTAGACTGACACGTGGAATAATGAAATCGTTGTAATATCTAAAAGGCGCCGAGGAGGTAAGCCGAGATATGGTGTCCCGAAAGAGCCGAGTACGACAGCTGGCAGCACATTTAATGCGATGTAACCTTTCATTTATGGTGGAATGAGTGATGGTGACAAGGTTATAAAATGTGCGTCTGCGAGCGCCTGCACTCTGATAACCTAGGCCTATCATCATGATGGCTAGACATTAATGACTCCTATGCTGAGTATATACGTTCGGCACTCCCCGAAGAACTGTTTCCCCGAGCATTCAAGGCTCAGTTGTCGGTGTCAGATGCCGATCTGAGGGATGTGGATGCTCGGGGAAGGGCATAAATGCTCGGCCTAGAGCCGAACACTCGTTTCATCATCCTAGCATCAATGATCAAAATATCGTTTCGAAACGGTTGAAATATCCGAAACGTTTCTGTTTTCAAGGAGACCGAAACGAAGCAGTGATGGAATCGAAATTCTAATATTTCGGGGTGTTCCATAATATTTTAAAATATTTTATTATATTTCAATGTATTTCAAGATATTTTGGTATATTTCTACTAATGTTTTGAAAAAATAATTATTAAATTTTTTATTTTTTTCCAAAATAGGCCAAAATATTTTCGAAACAGATCGAAATGTTTCCGTTTCTTAGGTGGCCGAAACAATGCACCAAAATGAAATTTTGATCCTTGCCTAGCATTAAGTAGGAGGAGACTTGAGTGGAGAACACTCATTGCGCGAGGAATGGTGTGTCAGACATTAAATGTCAAGATGGGACTAGATGTCTTTGGCAATCATTGCTAATTCGGGTATAAATACTCAGAAAAAAATAGATAGAGGTACGCAAGATTAAACGAAAAAGATTTCATTGAACTTGAACCTCGAATTTTGAGACTGACTTGAGCTTTGGAGGGGATAAGCCGGGCGTTCACCTGCCCCCCTTTTCACACCCTGTGATTGTTTTGGGTTTATCAGGTTGGAGGTTGCTGTTTCAAACAATTGCAGGAATTATCCCGTGCAGTATTTATTCAGTCTTGCTCTTAAAACCCTTTTGACTCGAGTGTCTCTCTCCAAATTTTTAACTTATTGTTAATCCCCCTTCGAGTTTTATCTACTAATATAATATCATCTACAAATGGCATACACAGTGGGACATCATTTTGAATGTGCCTAGTGAGTTCATCCATAATTAGGGCAAATAGGTATGGACTTAGGGTCAACTCTTGGTGTAATCCCACCGTAATTTGAAATTCTTTATTTTCTCTCATGGANAGTACAAGTCTAGGGAAAGTAGACACACCTTCATCCCTCAGCACTTTGGGGCAGTATAATCCAACATACTCGGGCCCGGGTCGCTTCTCCCAACTGTTGTCGAGCATGATCAGATCGTCTATATAACCCTTGTCCGAGTCGGACATGTGAGTTACTAGATACATCGACGTATCTCGAGCCTGGAGGTAATATCTTCCCCCGGCAACTAACCTCAAGTCATAGTAGAACAAAATTTCATCTACTCCTAAATCGGTTCCCAGCCGAACATTTAAGGCGACTATGCCCATCACAATCCTAAAGAAATTAATCACACATTAAAGGGGAAAGAGCTTCAGTTGCATCAATATTTTTAGCAACAGGGGGTGGAGAGGGAAGGTTAACCCTGCTTCCATAATGGCCTTGTTCCAAAAAGGCATAATATCTACACTTCCTATATCCCTCCTGTGGCGAATGGGGTTAAAAGGGAAGGTAAGGACAGGTTCATGGATGTGGTATCTAACCCTGAAGGCTTGGATGTTTTCGTCAGTCACTTGGGTTCTCCTCAACTTGGGGTTTGCCCTTGTCCTAACAGATATCTCCCCCCTGGTTCTAGCCATTGGTGGGTTCTAAAAGGAGGAAATGTAGAAGAAATAAAGAAAGAAAAAGCTTAAGAGGAGGTACTTATAGAAAGATAGCCTTCGAAGAGGAAACTCGGAGAGCGAAAAAAACTCGGAGGAGAACAGGGAAGTGCTCGGGGGCTGATTGCTGAAGGAAGGATGATGATGCAAAAGTTCTGAGAAGACATGAGCACCTCCTATTTATACTGCTTTACAAGGGGCGGGAATCGAAGAGTTAGGTCATCATTTGGGGATTTGAAACAGGCGGCGCCAGATGTGCAAGTAACCGTCGTTATTAATAGGGCGTGTTTGTTGAGCCTCCATTCCCGTTACGCCACTTGTCCCATGGCGCAAATAGAATGGAGGCTGGGGGACAGTTGGCAGGACTCTAGGTGGCTCTGTAACCCCTAGACTGACACGTGGAATAATGAAATCGTTGTAATATCTAAAAGGCGCCGAGGAGGTAAGCCGAGATATGGTGTCCCGAAAGAGCCGAGTACGACAGCTGGCAGCACATTTAATGCGATGTAACCTTTCATTTATGGTGGAATGAGTGATGGTGACAAGGTTATAAAATGTGCGTCTGCGAGCGCCTGCACTCTGATAACCTAGGCCTATCATCATGATGGCTAGACATTAATGACTCCTATGCTGAGTATATACGTTCGGCACTCCCCGAAGAACTGTTTCCCCGAGCATTCAAGGCTCAGTTGTCGGTGTCAGATGCCGATCTGAGGGATGTGGATGCTCGGGGAAGGGCATAAATGCTCGGCCTAGAGCCGAACACTCGTTTCATCATCCTAGCATCAATGATCAAAATATCGTTTCGAAACGGTTGAAATATCCGAAACGTTTCTGTTTTCAAGGAGACCGAAACGAAGCAGTGATGGAATCGAAATTCTAATATTTCGGGGTGTTCCATAATATTTTAAAATATTTTATTATATTTCAATGTATTTCAAGATATTTTGGTATATTTCTACTAATGTTTTGAAAAAATAATTATTAAATTTTTTATTTTTTTCCAAAATAGGCCAAAATATTTTCGAAACAGATCGAAATGTTTCCGTTTCTTAGGTGGCCGAAACAATGCACCAAAATGAAATTTTGATCCTTGCCTAGCATTAAGTAGGAGGAGACTTGAGTGGAGAACACTCATTGCGCGAGGAATGGTGTGTCAGACATTAAATGTCAAGATGGGACTAGATGTCTTTGGCAATCATTGCTAATTCGGGTATAAATACTCAGAAAAAAATAGATAGAGGTACGCAAGATTAAACGAAAAAGATTTCATTGAACTTGAACCTCGAATTTTGAGACTGACTTGAGCTTTGGAGGGGATAAGCCGGGCGTTCACCTGCCCCCCTTTTCACACCCTGTGATTGTTTTGGGTTTATCAGGTTGGAGGTTGCTGTTTCAAACAATTGCAGGAATTATCCCGTGCAGTATTTATTCAGTCTTGCTCTTAAAACCCTTTTGACTCGAGTGTCTCTCTCCAAATTTTTAACTTATTGTTAATCCCCCTTCGAGTTTTATCTACTAATATAATATCATCTACAAATGGCATACACAGTGGGACATCATTTTGAATGTGCCTAGTGAGTTCATCCATAATTAGGGCAAATAGGTATGGACTTAGGGTCAACTCTTGGTGTAATCCCACCGTNTGTACAAGTCTAGGGAAAGTAGACACACCTTCATCCCTCAGCACTTTGGGGCAGTATAATCCAACATACTCGGGCCCGGGTCCCTTCTCCCAACTGTTGTCGAGCATGATCAGATCGTCTATATAACCCTTGTCCGAGTCGGACATGTGAGTTACTAGATACATCGACGTATCTCGAGCCTGGAGGTAATATCTTCCCCCGGCAACTAACCTCAAGTCATAGTAGAACAAAATTTCATCTACTCCTAAATCGGTTCCCAGCCGAACATTTAAGGCGACTATGCCCATCACAATCCTAAAGAAATTAATCACACATTAAAGGGGAAAGAGCTTCAGTTGCATCAATATTTTTAGCAACAGGGGGTGGAGAGGGAAGGTTAACCCTGCTTCCATAATGGCCTTGTTCCAAAAAGGCATAATATCTACACTTCCTATATCCCTCCTGTGGCGAATGGGGTTAAAAGGGAAGGTAAGGACAGGTTCATGGATGTGGTATCTAACCCTGAAGGCTTGGATGTTTTCGTCAGTCACTTGGGTTCTCCTCAACTTGGGGTTTGCCCTTGTCCTAACAGATATCTCCCCCCTGGTTCTAGCCATTGGTGGGTTCTAAAAGGAGGAAATGTAGAAGAAATAAAGAAAGAAAAAGCTTAAGAGGAGGTACTTATAGAAAGATAGCCTTCGAAGAGGAAACTCGGAGAGCGAAAAAAACTCGGAGGAGAACAGGGAAGTGCTCGGGGGCTGATTGCTGAAGGAAGGATGATGATGCAAAAGTTCTGAGAAGACATGAGCACCTCCTATTTATACTGCTTTACAAGGGGCGGGAATCGAAGAGTTAGGTCATCATTTGGGGATTTGAAACAGGCGGCGCCAGATGTGCAAGTAACCGTCGTTATTAATAGGGCGTGTTTGTTGAGCCTCCATTCCCGTTACGCCACTTGTCCCATGGCGCAAATAGAATGGAGGCTGGGGGACAGTTGGCAGGACTCTAGGTGGCTCTGTAACCCCTAGACTGACACGTGGAATAATGAAATCGTTGTAATATCTAAAAGGCGCCGAGGAGGTAAGCCGAGATATGGTGTCCCGAAAGAGCCGAGTACGACAGCTGGCAGCACATTTAATGCGATGTAACCTTTCATTTATGGTGGAATGAGTGATGGTGACAAGGTTATAAAATGTGCGTCTGCGAGCGCCTGCACTCTGATAACCTAGGCCTATCATCATGATGGCTAGACATTAATGACTCCTATGCTGAGTATATACGTTCGGCACTCCCCGAAGAACTGTTTCCCCGAGCATTCAAGGCTCAGTTGTCGGTGTCAGATGCCGATCTGAGGGATGTGGATGCTCGGGGAAGGGCATAAATGCTCGGCCTAGAGCCGAACACTCGTTTCATCATCCTAGCATCAATGATCAAAATATCGTTTCGAAACGGTTGAAATATCCGAAACGTTTCTGTTTTCAAGGAGACCGAAACGAAGCAGTGATGGAATCGAAATTCTAATATTTCGGGGTGTTCCATAATATTTTAAAATATTTTATTATATTTCAATGTATTTCAAGATATTTTGGTATATTTCTACTAATGTTTTGAAAAAATAATTATTAAATTTTTTATTTTTTTCCAAAATAGGCCAAAATATTTTCGAAACAGATCGAAATGTTTCCGTTTCTTAGGTGGCCGAAACAATGCACCAAAATGAAATTTTGATCCTTGCCTAGCATTAAGTAGGAGGAGACTTGAGTGGAGAACACTCATTGCGCGAGGAATGGTGTGTCAGACATTAAATGTCAAGATGGGACTAGATGTCTTTGGCAATCATTGCTAATTCGGGTATAAATACTCAGAAAAAAATAGATAGAGGTACGCAAGATTAAACGAAAAAGATTTCATTGAACTTGAACCTCGAATTTTGAGACTGACTTGAGCTTTGGAGGGGATAAGCCGGGCGTTCACCTGCCCCCCTTTTCACACCCTGTGATTGTTTTGGGTTTATCAGGTTGGAGGTTGCTGTTTCAAACGATTGCAGGAATTATCCCGTGCAGTATTTATTCAGTCTTGCTCTTAAAACCCTTTTGACTCGAGTGTCTCTCTCCAAATTTTTAACTTATTGTTAATCCCCCTTCGAGTTTTATCTACTAATATAATATCATCTACAAATGGCATACACAGTGGGACATCATTTTGAATGTGCCTAGTGAGTTCATCCATAATTAGGGCAAATAGGTATGGACTTAGGGTCAACTCTTGGTGTAATCCCACCGTAATTTGAAATTCTTTATTTTCTCTCATGGAAGACGTAATTGTAGTCATAGCCCTGTCATACATGTCATTTATCACCTCAATATACTTATTTGTCACTTCTTTTTTCTCAAGCATCCTCCATATTATATTTTTAGGTACTTTATCATACACATTTTCTAGATCTATAAGTGCCATAGGAAGATTTTTCTTCTTCTCTCTATATTTTTCTATGAGTGTCCTCAATAAATATATAGCCTCCATAGTTGATCTATCTGACATAAACCAAAACTGATTTTTCGAACACTGTAGTCTCAACTCTTAGGCGCCGTTCAATGACCCTTTCCCATAATTTCATGGTTATTCTATAATTTTATTGTAGCATCTATAACTATCCTTGGTCTCAATTTTTTTTTATGTAAATTTCTTCATCACTGTGACCATCATCATCATCACGAAAATAACCTCTCTGCAGGTGGGGGTAAGATTGCATTCTTTGATCCTTCCCATACCCACAGTGACAGGAGCCTCGTGCACTGTACCGCCTTTTTTATTTTTACTTTGACCATCTTCATCATCTAATCTTTGTTCCCAGCATTCGAATTCCTGGCAGTTCCACAGTCTCAGACTCTCACGTATGTTCCAAAGATAGTTACCTGTTCAATAGGAAGCTATATTTCACCAATAGTGTATGTGTGCTCCAGATTCACTAACTTACACTTCATTGGGCTTTTATTCTGATGAGTTAACCTGGTGGATCCACGGGATGGAATGCCATTACTGGACAGTGCGCATAGTTGAAAAGATTTATAAAGGAAGCAAATGGACCTAGAAATTTATTTATTGTCTTTATTCTTCCTGTGCATTATGAAGGGCAAACATAACATTAAAGATGGTGAAACGATTATTATTGGATTAACTCATATGGTTGGTCCTTCGATACGAAAGACACATAGGTATCTTTCCCTATTTTGATTGGTTTATTGATCACTTCACAAGTCATTTGTGTTCTACCCATGTTTTAGCCACTTCTATCGGTGTATTTCTTTACTTTAGAAATGTGGCTAATTAATTGTGTTCTTAGCCTTTTTGTTAAGATACTGCTTCATTGCTTTGCTCTACTCAGCCCACCAAAAACGAACTTATACTTCAGATTCATTTACACTTTTCACCAAACAAACAATTTTATAACTGGGCAGTGTAGACTGGGAGTTGACATCTTTGACATATACAGTTTCATTTGTCTTTGGTATCCAAAGATATTTGACTATAACGAGATCATTTATAGTTCTTCAAATTCTCAAAGCCTGTCACTAGTATGTGCTTTGAAAAATTTGAAGCATATTGAAAGAAGTTTTATTTCGATGATTCCTGAGCACTTATTATCCTGAGGCATGGGCAAAGGTTGGACCCCAAAGTGGATACCAAAATGCAATTCCATTAAAAAGCTTTAAACAGTAGATTTGAATGTAGCTTTATTCTTGGCATACATGTTGGCTTCCCTTCATTAAGCTGGGCATTAGTGTGTGATTTCTTCTAATGCATTTTAGTTCCCAATTTTTTTTTTGTGGGGCCACAGGAATCGTGCCGCAGGAATTTTTCCTTGGATGTCATTCTGTTGGATGCCTTAGGCCAGCCTGTGAACAAGGAAATGGAGGTTGTCATCTCTGGCTTGTATGTTAAATACAATCTAATGGCACTGTTTATTTCAGAACTTTTAGGTAAACAAGCGTGCATATACATTTTGCTTGTGTTGTAGGTTGTTGCTTTACTTTTATATGCTGACAGTGAGGCACATGTGGAGAAGCCAGATGATGCAGAAGCTCCTCTTCTTACAAATTATGATGGAATCGAATATGCTTCTTGTGATAGACCCAGTAAATTAATCAATGGTCGTGCCTCCTTTAAGCTGAAGATATCACAAGTATGTAAATCTTTTATGACCACTTTCACTTTGATGAGGTTGCAAGGAATACTAGTAAACTACATTAGGCAGATGGTAGAAAGGCATGGGAGCAACAGCTTGTATGCATAGATCCCGGCTATCTAATTATGTGCTTCGTTGTTTTCTTTGAAACACGATCAACGGCCTTTTGGCAAGCTAAATCAAAGTGGAATTAGGAATGGTTGACCAATACATTTTGGATGATTTCTCTGTTCATTCTTCTTTATTTGGTCTTACGTGTGGCTTTTTGTTTCAAAAATTAGCCGCCAGAGGACCCCAAAGCATGAGTGCAACCTTATGGAATTTGGTAAATTCATTTAAAAATCTTCTTTAAACCAGTGGCGTGAACAGTTTTGTAATTGACATCTATGACTAAAATGTTTCCAAGATAAAGACTTATTAATAAGTCAAGGATCAAAACCTTGCCATTTTTCATTGGATTGAGCTTGCATTTCTTTATTAGGTAAATTATGCATGTGATGTACATCATGGTCTAAAATAGAAATACTCATCCTTTTGTTTTTGGTAGGTGAAATAGTCTTTATCACTGTTGGATAAAAATCTTGCACGCCCTCGAGTGTGTGAAAAATAGTGTATGGTTAGGAGCTCCACCATGTGAACTGACAACATTCATGTGCCCACTCATTAGCTTCCAGTTGCCATAGAACAACTGAAAAGGTTCTGTAATTTCATATAATACTCAAAAACTCTCTCTTCTTTTGCTTATTGCATAGAGTATAACTTTAAAGCTAAGCATTGTCATAGGCCATGTACATGCTATGAGAATGATACGTGACTTAAGTGCTTTTTTTCACCTATTTCAGCTTTCATCGAAGTGTGATAATAAGCTGTTTCGCCTCAAGTTTGAGATTCCAAAGATGGGGAAATATCCTTTCCTTCAGGCATTTTCCATTCCAATTCGTTGTGTCTCACGAAATCGTACTACACGGGTGTCATCTCCAATGTTGAAAAAATCGTCCTCTGCGATGCATTTACTCGGTCGACATCAATCTTTAGATAATGGATCCTCAGAACTTGTCCAGAATATTGTATGTGAAGCAAAACAAAGTACATCATCAAAGCGGGTCAAATTAGGACAAGAAAAACCACATGCAAAGTTCATGGCAGATCTCACCTCAAGTCGAATTGATGAGGAATGCAACTCTCAGGCTTGTACCAGTACTGAGGTAGCATGCAGTCCTTATTTTCTTAATCATCTTTGTTGTTCATGGAATACTTTGTGGATAAAGCATTGAATACTGTATGAACTAAATGACATGATGCTATCTGACATGGACAAAATTGGGTTGCATGTCTGACTTATTATGCTTATACTTGCTGGCTACTTTACATACCTGTGCAAAGCATATTATGTATATATAGAGATGTTTATCTGAAGCGTTGTTATTGGTGTCACGTGTTAATTTTGGTCTAATGCGATGACACAGTGTTTTGAGACCTAGAGCTTATGTTACTGGACGTAGTATGCTTAACTCAGAAACTGAGATAGCTATGCAGTCCTTATTTTCTTAATCATCTTTGTTGTTCATGGAGTGCTTATGGACAAAGCATTGAATATTGCATGAACTATATGACATGGACAAAATTGGGTTGCATGTCCGACTTATTATGATTATACTTGTTGGCAAGCTTTACTTACCTATGCAAGGCATATTATGTATATCTAGAGCAAGGATTGAAATATCGTATTGGGGCATCGTTTTGGCCATCTAAGAAACAGAAACTTTTTGGAAATGGAATGAAAATCAAACAAAAGATTTTTTTTTTCCCAAACAGTCATAAACAGTGGTCAAAATATACCAAAACTTTTTTAAATATCTCAAAACGTAGGTAAAAAACATGTTGAAATATCTTGAAACATTTCGGAACACTTCTGAGCATTTTTGAAATATTGAAATTTCGATTTCATCACTGATTCGTTTCGGTCTTCTTGAAAACAGAAACGTTACGATATGAAATTTTGATCCTTGGTCTAGAGTCATGATTATCTGAAATGTTGTTATCGTTGTCATGTGTTAATTTGGTCTAATGCGATGATCCAGTGTTTTGAGACCCAGAGCTTATGTTACTGGACATAGTATGCTTAACTTAGAGAAAACTTTTTTGACTTTGCAAATTGAGTTAATTTTGCTTACATATCTTTCCATCCCCACCCAAGGCACAACATTCCCCCCCCCAAAACACCCCAACACACACACTCCCCCAACAAAAAGAAAAAAGAAAACCAGACATGCATTTTGACAAAGTAAAAACAATTGAAAAGGCCCTCATTATGCATGGAACTTTTATTTAGGTATTGGTCCTATGTAATACAAATTGACTTTTATCCCTGGTTCACAATTTAAAATTTACTCACAGAAAGATCTTCTGGAAAAAGAAATATCATACACGCTTGGACCATTGAACCATGTTTGTTCTGTCTTTGATATCAAGACAAGATACCTCTAATCACATGAACTGCGGTGATGGCGCACACAATGGATCCATGAAGACATCAAGATTGCAGAGAATTTGGATACCTTTTTGGTCTAAGATAATACTTGAGTAAAGAAGAACACCTTCTCTTGTTCAATGCGTCTTTATGGTTTACAGATAAAGTCCCAGCAGTAAGAAAGTCCTACTCTTCCTAAAACTAGGTCAAGTTTTTGGTGGAGAATTTGCACGCAGTAATACTCAAAAAGGGTCTCCACAGATAATTTAAGACGCAGGACAAATACAGAAAGGAGATAAAATGTCAGCAATTTTGTCACTAGGAGAAAAAAACTAGAGACATTAGATTTTATGTAGAGGATAGATGGAAGATAGACGACGATGATTTTATTTATCTTGGAAAAAATCAAAATCTACTAAAAAATGTGGTCCTGTCACGTGGACATGGAATGGTGCTCGGCCGTATGGTGCAAACCCATCAATAATTGCTGCTTCTTACCCATCAGGCAACACCTAACTTCTTGGAACCATTTTTAAGATGATGGCTTAACAGTGACCTCTTTAATTATCATTTCATTCTTGAAACTCCATGTTGTCTTATACTTTGACATACTGATCACCATTTTGAATTAGGATGATAATGCATATGGGGCAAGTATGGACGGGAGATCGGATAAACACGAAGAAACAGACAATTCATCTGATTTGGAGAGTAGTGAAGCAACAAATTCTGTTTTCAAGAGCATGCCAAGTAATAGAGATGTAGTTTCAGATTTGGCTGTCTTCAAATATTGCCTAGGAGGCCTGACTGAGAAGTCTCTTCTGCTCAAGGAAATTGCAATATCAGCTTCTGAACAAGAACTTGCAGACTTTGCAGAGCAGGTTTCTCTATATATGGGATGCTTGCATCACCGGTAAACTACAAGACTATTACGTTTCCTGAAAATTTGTGACTTAGTAGTGAAATTATGTGTTGAAGTTCTTGTTGGCATGTTGAGGATACTATCTAGCATTGGATTCTTAACCTTGGATAGATGACGTGTGCAAAAATCATAATGCCATAGTTCTGTTCTTTTCTTTTCTTCCTTCTGCATTAGAGAGCTCTTTGTTGTTTTTCCTTTTTTTTTTCTTTGGTGTTTCCCATTTACTTTGTTGTTGACCACCATGGCAGATTTTATGTTGTGGTGTGTTGTATAGGAGTGGGACTTATCACTTTGCATGTCATTTTAAGGCGATATTTCACTCCCTAAGTTGACCTGGAGAAGGAAAGGACGTGTTTTTGTGTTTGTTTCAAACTGGGTATTTCCTGTGCCATTAGGCCATCAGCAAATGACCATTGGATTTGTATCATA
Source organism: Ilex paraguariensis (assembly GCA_963454935.2). NCBI lineage: Eukaryota > Viridiplantae > Streptophyta > Magnoliopsida > Aquifoliales > Aquifoliaceae > Ilex > Ilex paraguariensis. The sequence goes on from CAUOFW020000336.1 coordinate 1,226,535, forward strand.
GATGCATATTTTACACCATACTCATAAAGATGGTGCATAATTCTCAGGCGCCAAATACTAATGGCAAAGAGATTGATGGAGGAGGGAATTAAAGCTTGGAATTTCTTATCACAAAATAACCAATACGTTCTTTGGGATAATTTGGTTTGTGAGATTAAAGAGCACTTCATGAAGATAGCCTCCTGCAGTACCAGATCTTTAACATATCAGGTCTCTCTCTCTCTCTCTCTCTCTTTCACACACACACACACACACACACACCCCATTACCCTTTATGACTTTATTAAAGATTACAAACACTTTTGGTTCAAAATTTATTTGAATGGGGAGAGAAAAATGGTGAATGTGCTGAAATTAATCAGCCACGTCTTTTTGGACTTTGTGGTTGGCAAACTAATTAGTTTGGAAGAGACATTAATTCCTCACCTTTCTTGGAGAAAGATGCCATAAATTAGTCCATCTGTAATAGTGAATCCTGCTTTTTATGTTCTTCTTTCCTTTCTATTAGTCACATTTCTGTGATACATTCCTTATAAAATCAGCATACGAGATGTATTCTAGGTTAATCTCACTCCGTAACAGCTGTTTGCCTGACTTTTCTTGTTACCTCTGTTTGGTATTGTGTTAAGACAGATATCTAGTTAAATGAGTCTGCTTAGAATCCAAATGGGCTAAAAGTGAAGTTGAGCTTATGCTCATGTAATTCTCTTAGTTGACCTTTTGTTGTTTGGGAATTTACTTTTTTAATATACATTGAGGTCTAGTATTTTTAGTAACTCTTAAGGGGCCAGGGCTATAGTTTGGGAATTTACTTTTTTAATATACCTTTTATAGTATACATTTTTCTAGAAAACCTTTGTGTACTGGTTAATAAATTTTCGCATCACTCTAGAGAATTATTCTTGTCATATGATTTTTGAAGAAAACTAAGAATAGTGGTCATAAAAATTAAGTTATTGTGTCATGCCATGTTATGTCGGTTCGTATTATGTCGCGGTAAATGGGTTATAACTAGAGTGCGACACAATTAATTATTCATGCCAAGTTTGACCATAAAACGACCTGTGTAGTGCACAAAGAGCAACACGAACCTGCTAATCCATTTATTCAACATGTTATGTTGAGCCAATTGGGTTGCCGCACTAAACCCATAAACTTAATGCAAATTCAACCTTTTAAACTCATATAAAATTGACTTTGAAACAATAAGAAGGAAATGATTTTCCAGAAAATTGGAGAAGTTAGAGTAACAAGAGTTCACTTTCGGGTAAAAGATGCAAAAATTATAAATATATATGTATATTATATATGTATATGTACGTATTCAAGACATGGGTTTGATGGGGTGTATAGGTTATAATCATGCCTATACAGGTTAGGCTTGTCGATCTTTTATGACACAAACATAATAATCTTGACCTGGACTTGCTAATTTCANACACACACACACACACACACACACCCCATTACCCTTTATGACTTTATTAAAGATTACAAACACTTTTGGTTCAAAATTTATTTGAATGGGGAGAGAAAAATGGTGAATGTGCTGAAATTAATCAGCCACGTCTTTTTGGACTTTGTGGTTGGCAAACTAATTAGTTTGGAAGAGACATTAATTCCTCACCTTTCTTGGAGAAAGATGCCATAAATTAGTCCATCTGTAATAGTGAATCCTGCTTTTTATGTTCTTCTTTCCTTTCTATTAGTCACATTTCTGTGATACATTCCTTATAAAATCAGCATACGAGATGTATTCTAGGTTAATCTCACTCCGTAACAGCTGTTTGCCTGACTTTTCTTGTTACCTCTGTTTGGTATTGTGTTAAGACAGATATCTAGTTAAATGAGTCTGCTTAGAATCCAAATGGGCTAAAAGTGAAGTTGAGCTTATGCTCATGTAATTCTCTTAGTTGACCTTTTGTTGTTTGGGAATTTACTTTTTTAATATACATTGAGGTCTAGTATTTTTAGTAACTCTTAAGGGGCCAGGGCTATAGTTTGGGAATTTACTTTTTTAATATACCTTTTATAGTATACATTTTTCTAGAAAACCTTTGTGTACTGGTTAATAAATTTTCGCATCACTCTAGAGAATTATTCTTGTCATATGATTTTTGAAGAAAACTAAGAATAGTGGTCATAAAAATTAAGTTATTGTGTCATGCCATGTTATGTCGGTTCGTATTATGTCGCGGTAAATGGGTTATAACTAGAGTGCGACACAATTAATTATTCATGCCAAGTTTGACCATAAAACGACCTGTGTAGTGCACAAAGAGCAACACGAACCTGCTAATCCATTTATTCAACATGTTATGTTGAGCCAATTGGGTTGCCGCACTAAACCCATAAACTTAATGCAAATTCAACCTTTTAAACTCATATAAAATTGACTTTGAAACAATAAGAAGGAAATGATTTTCCAGAAAATTGGAGAAGTTAGAGTAACAAGAGTTCACTTTCGGGTAAAAGATGCAAAAATTATAAATATATATGTATATTATATATGTATATGTACGTATTCAAGACATGGGTTTGATGGGGTGTATAGGTTATAATCATGCCTATACAGGTTAGGCTTGTCGATCTTTTATGACACAAACATAATAATCTTGACCTGGACTTGCTAATTTCATGTCAAGTTCGGTTCAAACTCGCATGTTGGGTTGGAGATTGCCATTCCATACTAGTATTATAAATGTATTTCTAATTATTTGGAGAATCAGCTGTACAACATGATTTGTCTTCTTTGTAGATGCCCACTAGAAAAACCAAATTGATAACCAAATACAGTAACAAGTGCCAAAGTTGGTGCAAATGCAACCCAAATACATGAGGCAGATACAAGGATTCAGAAACACAGAACAAACACTTAACCGGTTCATGAATTAAAGTAACTTGACGACTATATGCAAACATTGATTTCACACCTGAAAGTCAAAAATCAAAATTCTTCCTAAAGTTTAGGATTTGCTGTGTCAAAGATTCCATTTCCTACAAATCATAGCCATACCCCTCCATCATTGGTGTCATTAAAATCAAGATGGCATCACCTTGTTCACTGTTTTCTCTAAGTTGTATTATACAGTAGGATAGGTGCATTGCTAATTAAAAAGGAGTGACATAAAAGTAATAACTGGATATGTGTCCATCTCTGGTTAAATGTAGGTGTCCTTTCAAAATCGTAGGTTGTTGTAGCATTTGAGAGCTGAGCAAATGCTTCATCTTATAACATCTGTTTTCTCTTAATTAACAAGTTCAGTTGCATTCCGTGGTAAGATCTTGTAGAATCAGAAGCCTCTTTTTTTTTCTCGTAAATATTGAGTTCAGGTGTATTTCCATTGTAAGATCTTGCAGAATCGCTATACAGTTCTTATTTATCTCGTTTAGAAATCCTTTACATTAGGTGAAACCATGGCTAAAAATTTTGAAGTTATATTGCTTTTCCAGGACTTTGTGCTTCTGAGGAAAATCGCTGGGTGCCAGGAGTTGGTGTACCGAGAAAATTTTGAGAAGATGTGGTGTTGGCTGTACCCAGTAGCTTTTACATTGTCACAAGATTACATAAACACAATGTGGGATTCTGCATCACCGAAGTGGATAGAGGGCCTCATTACAAAGGAAGAAGCAGAGTCTTCACTTCAAGGTCCTGGGGGCCTTCAAGACCCTGGAACATTTGTACTGCGGTTTCCTACATCAAGGAGCTGGCCCCACCCAGATGCTGGTAATCTAATTGTGACTTACGTTGGTAGTGATTACACTATTCGCCACAGGCTGCTGTCTGTTGATTTCATTTACAGGTGTGTTTGCTATTCTCTATGTCCTTTTCCTTCTTTATTACATAATAATAGCATTCTTACATTTGGCAAGAATTTTGGTGAATTGGTATTCCGTTCCCCTATACATGTTGTAGGATGGATTGCTGAAGTAGGGACTAAATAAATAAGGGAGAGATGATTTTACAAATAAGAAACTCTTTTCATGCTAATAGTAACATCTTGATGCATTTATATTGCTCGTTCAGTAAAAGAGTGGTGGTTCATGTTAGGTTTTGTATGATATATGGATTTTAATTGGATGGATCGTGTGGAATGTTAAGCACTTCTAAAACCTTTTCACTGCATGATGTACAATTTGGTGTTCAAAACTTAGAACAAATAAATAATAAATATCTAACTGTGATGCACTAGCTGCTGGGGTATTTAATGAAGAACCTATATTTTGTATAATGGGCTACTTTTTTGCTGGTAATTCAACCTGTGGTATAGCAATTGATAACTATCATGCTACCACTACCAGGTGAACATCATGTACACACTCTCTTCTTCCAGTATTGCTTTTAATTCAAGACTCGTCACCCCAGTCTTTTGTTTAGTGACACAGATGCCTCTAGGTTTTCATTGATTTTTCTTCAGTTCTTTGACCAAATAAAAGTGCATATTTTTTGTTCTTGTTCAAGAAAGACGAATTTTCATTTCTGAAAATGACTGCAAAAGAAACCTTTTCTTTCTGCCTTTGCAGTTCTGGTGCCAGGGAAATGACTGTAAAACCACTACAAGATATGTTACTTGAAGAGTCTGAGCTCTGTCGATTGGGAAGGTAAGATATCATCTATATTGATTGAACTACATGTGTGGATATTGCAGTTAGTTATAACTAAATGCCTTGAAACTGCAGGATCATCAGAATTTACTAGCAAGCTACAGATATAGGGTAACATTCTTCTTCAGGAGAATGGAGATCACTATTGAGCATTTGCTTGTTTACTTCTTTCTTCCCTGCTTTCTTGTGTTTGGGAGAGAGGAATAAGAAGACTGGGGGGAGGGATTCGTAGATATAGTTCTGATTATAACTCTCATAGGTTCCATCTTGTAAATCCCGAGTGCCTATCAATTGATACAGTGAATTGATGTTAAGCCATCATCCCTTTCAATTTTGGTTATTCATATTGAACTAACCTTTTGTTACATTTTTCGATATTGTCTTAAACTGGACCAGAGCACCAGAATTTTGATGTAATGCTTCTGCCTGATTGCTCTGTGCACATAGACTGTTCTCTCATTCTGGTCTAACTAATCAACTATAACTACGAAACCTAGGGCTTGTGAGGGGCTGTAGGTTGGCGCAGACTTGTTTTCGTGCATGCTTGGTTTAGGATACACGTTTACGCTGCAGACCTTATATCGATCAATGTCTTGGTCATGCTCAGTCCATAATGGCACTTTTATGTGCACAATATCCTGTCTAGAATGAATTTATGATGCTTAAAAGATAGGTGATTTGCAGTTACTGGCATGTCTAGTTTATTGGTGGTTCGCATTGGAGACTTCCCGTCATGATAAAGAGTCACATGAGACGACATGACCAACCCAGGTTCGAATTCCTTTCCCCATGGATGTGTAAATTGACAGAGGAAAGTTGCAAGCTTGTTTGGTTGAGCTTATGAATTTAAACATTCACATCTCTTACCCCTGAGGCTCTTACTTGGATTTGATTTCTAGATGTGGCTTTGCCTGTCTTCTTGATCATATACTTATAATGTATAAGTACCTCTTGAGAAAAAAAAATATATAAATCTTCTTGTTCAGACTATAGAGTCTTGCTATCTCATCTAATTATGACTCAAATGCGCTCTTTTGCTAATTTAAACATTGGAGAGTCGTTATCAACACTCTACTAATGCAAACTTGATCTACTTGCTTGTGTTGCAGGCCATTAATGAGTAATAGGCAATTCGATTTTCTCTGATTAACCAATTTTTTTATTTTTGCATCACCAATCACAATTTCCTACATATCATGGTATAAAAAGCAGATAAATAATTCATGTTACAACCAGATAAACACTATCTAAATGTTGGTGAATTGTTGGTAGTATGCAACTGCTGACTTGTGATTCATGCAAGATTAGCCATTTGTTCAGCACTAGAAAAGGCAACAAAGGAATATCTTTTAGTTTCACATGATTCATTTTGTGTTCAGATACTTCAGGTGAGGAACACAACCCAAAATCCTCAGATTTTCATTATTTCACAGCTGTACGTACGTTTTTTTTCCTGAAACGGCAAGACTCGTTGGTTTTATAAATTCCTCAACTGCCATATATAAATTAGGTCACCCAAAAAAACAAAAAAAATTAGTACCGTACTTTTAAATTTTATTATATTAATAAATATTTTTACAATTTGTCTAGATCATTTTATAACATTTTGCGGGTAATTTATCACTTTTATTTTGATTTATTTACTATTTTCTGAATTTTTTTTTATGTTTTGGCGTTGTCGGTACAAAGGACAGGTGGTACACAATTAGATGGAGACACCCAAACTTTCACGTGCTTCATTTTTTGATCACATTCACCGACCTTTCTTTTTAGATAGCTGTTTGATTTTTTGTCGTAGCTTTCATACACACCACCTTTCTTTTCGGCCACAACTCGGTCATCTGAATCAGGGAACTCACTGATCCAACTCAAAATTGGATCCACAGAATAGGGCATTAATGGCTAAACACTGGACAGTACAAAAAAAATAAATAAATATTAATTTACTTTGTTGACATAATAAAATGGGTTATATTGTAACGGTTGGATCGATGTCAAGTTTTAACATTTGATGAAACTCAAAGTCAACCTAAAAGTCATGATAAATTAAGTCAACAAATTAGGTCACAATTATACTATTTTTTCTTTTTTTTTTTTAAAAGGGTGAAGACAAAAGAGAGTGTCTAGTGACAACCCTAATAGATTCTCGTTGACGGGATCATGAGACTTTTGACCGTATCCGTTACTCTTATCGAAAATGAAATTAGTTAGGCTAGTATAGCGTTCAACTACCGAACCCTAATGTGAACTCCAAGACTTAAACCTCTAACCTCTAACCTCAACCTCACAATAAGAAGTTCGCTGGTATCCCCTCAGACAATCTAACTTGGTGGTAATAACATTACTCTTTTGGAAATGGGCTCTTGTGACTATTAAATTAGCAATAAGTCTTAGTATTGACCAAGTCTGTCATCAATCTAATCATCATAATACTTAAATCTTTAAAGGAAAAATTTTCGATAAGTATTATTTTTTCACACAAAACATCCATTAAGTTCTATCATTTTTGTTTTATATTAATGAAATCCTATTATTGATATTTTATTTCAATTAAATTCTAAATTCTATTATATTCCAATTTTATTCNGTCAACAAATTAGGTCACAATTATACTACTCTTTCTTTCTTTTTTTAAAGGGGTGAAGACAAAAGAGAGTGTCTAGTGACAACCCCAATAGATTCTCGTTGACGGGATCATGAGACTTTTGACCGTATCCGTTACTCTTATCGAAAATAAAGTTAGTTAGGCTAGTATAGCGTTCAACTACCGAACCCTAATGTGAACTCCAAGACTTAAACCTCTAACCTCAACCTCACAATAAGAAGTTCGCTGGTATCCCCTCAGACAATCTAACTCGGTGGTAATAACATTACTCTTTTGGAAATGGGCTCTTGTGACTATTAAATTAGCAATAAGTCTTAGTATTGATCAAGTCTGTCATCAATCTAATCATCATAATATTTAAATCTTTAAAGGAAAAATTTCCGATAAGTATTATTTTTTCACACAAAACATCCATTAAGTTCTATCATTTTTGTTTTATATTAATGAAATCCCATTATTGATATTTTATTTCAATTAAATTCTAAATTCTATTATATTCCAATTTTATTCTTACCTTCTAGTTACCAAAACCTTTATATTCTTTTACATTCTTAGAATCAATTAAAAGGACAAAAAATCATTGCTTACAAAGTTAACATTGAAACCCATAAAAAAATTTACCTAGCATAAACTTCGTGGCATGACCTAAAGAAAGCCCACATTTTCTTATTTCATTAGAGTATTAAATGTTAAAACTCGAGACAATATTTATCAATTATTTAATAAAAGAAGAAAAGGTTAAAAAAATTATATCGATACTATTTGTCGATTAATTCCACTTTAATGTCATTTTTAATTCAAACATAACAACTAAAATAAATCTCTAACTTAATCATGTTAATACCAATATAAATTAGTAGAATAATTTAAAACCAAACAGATAATATATCAATAGAATCTATAATATAATAATATTACCTTAATCGAAGTAAAAATTAACTTATCGTGATGAAGAAAACACATCATATAACAATTGAAAAGCCTAAGGTGTGCCACCGAAGTTGACATACTAAAAAGAATGCAAAGTCACCTACCAATTGAAATGCCCCGAGTGTGTTGTTGAATTGACGTAAGAATATAAAAGAATGAAAGAATTTTGGTAACTAAAGGATAATGATAAAATTGGAATATAATAGAACTGAGACTTAACTGAAATTAAAATAAAACTTTATTGATATAAAACNGCAATTGAAATGCCCCAAGAGTGTGTTGTTGAATTGACGTAAGAATATAAAAGAATGACAAAATTTTGGTAACTAAAGGATAATGATAAAATTGAAATATAATAGAACTGAGACTTAACTGAAATTAAAATAAAACTTTATTGATATAAAACAAAAAATGATAGAATTTAACGGATGTTTATTGAAAAAAAAGTAATAATTATTAATAATTTTTCCATTTTTTTAAATTAAGAACAAGTAATGTTATTGTTAATTTATAGTGTCATACCATAATTAGACATTTGCTTCAGACGGAGTAGTTTGCTGGGGCTACCTGTCATATGAATCACATGCCAATTGGATCATTTTGTATTATTTTAATTCATGTTGAATGCTAATTAATCTTAATTTCATTTCTTTTTAGTTAAGGGAGTTTAGAGTTGGCTTAATTGCCCGTGTTCTCGCTCTTAGATCTTATGATTAAGTTCGAATATCGTCTAATACCTAAAAAACAAAAAAGAAAGTCACAGGTTTTTTTTTTCTTTCCAAAAGTACACTAGGGCCACAAGCTCACCTAGGCATTTTTTGTGGGGTTTTCTTAGTCAAAACAAACATTTCCATGGATTCGTTTGCTACATCCTGAGTGGTGCAGAGCCAGACTCACTGAGCCATCCTAATCGGTCACTTTCCTTTCATAAAACTAGGGAGAAGACTACCATATAAAAAAAAAACAATAAAAAATTTGGTACCATATCTCTAAATTTGATAACTTTTATGAATTTTAAAACAAGTTTTTTGGTTTATTTACAAAAAAAAAAGGGTTACAACTTTTTGGCCCGTCTTATTATTATTCTTTTTTTTCACCTTGTAATTTTTAATGTTTGAGTTATAATTTTTTTCGGTCAAGTTATCATTTTTGTAATTGATGGTAAGTTACCATAAGAATTATAAATGATTTTCAAAAATTGTAAAAAAAATTACTAATTTTGTAATGATATTCCTTTTTTATTCCTGATACCATACACTTCTCCTAAAACGAGGGCAGCTACCCAGAGTTCAAACACTTTTATCACAAGTTCCATCCCTATTCCCATATACTGTATATTTGTCACCTTGCAAAGTACATCATTAATGAGTTCATAAAGTGATTCAATGTCAACAAATGTGGGCAGCCAGGCTTGTTGGTACGTTTTAATGTTCAGTTTCAACTTAAAGATGTCAATTTGTCAAAGCATCATTGATCAAATAGCACCCATACACTTGGAAAAAAGAATGCTACTTATACCTGAACAGATCTTCTTCATTGGGCAATCTCATCTTGTTCATGCACCAAGCTTTAACCTTCATCATCTTTGAGCAAACTGGAGTTTCCATGTACAATAACTCTTTCATACACCTGGGTGTTTTGAAAAGCCTCATACATTTCTCTCTGGTAAAGAACCCATTGCTTTTTTCTTCTAGCAGTCACATTTAGTTAATGATACTTCAAATTTTGAAGAGATTTTTTCTTATATATGTAGCTTAAATTTGCTTAGATTGCTAGTTCAGATGATTAGTTTTCTTGGGTTGAAGATATTTTGTGGTGTATGTGCTTGATAACTTACTGTGAAAAGTTAGCAATGAAGTTGTTGGATCTCTTTTAAGTTTGTGACTCAGCTTTAATTCAATCTCAATACCCTTCAAGCAATTCATATCTAAAAGAGATTTCAAAAAGGTAGTGCCTTGAAACTTCCTGGTTTTCCGAATAAATAGTTGTGAAAATTTGCAGAACCTTGTTTATCATTGTACTCATCTGGATAACAGGATTGACCATGCCTTTTGGGATCGAAACAGGCTTGAAGATCAACTCCAGAGTATGTAATGCAAAAGTTCTAAAACTGTTTCCTTCTCACCATTAGTTGTTTGAGTTCGTTTTGGGCCATCTCGACTTGTAGAACTAAATGGGCAATGTTCGGATTCTAGCTTTATACATCACAATATGCGTGCTCGCTTTTGTCACCTCGAAGATTATCATAGCAGTTCTCTGCTATCGACGATGGCAAAGAAGGCATATGGTTGTTCAAGACAGTTTCTCAGGTATAGTCTTTCATTCTTTTACAAAAAAAAAAAAAAAAGTTTTTCTCAGACGGAGAAATATGCTAATCTTCTTTGATATCTAAACATAGGTGGGAAACTGGTGATGTTTAGATCACCAAAGATGAAATCCTTGAAATCTAATATGCTTTTGAAGAAGACGATGAAACTGAGCAACAAGGACATTATTGGATCCGGAGGCTATGGTACAGTTTATAGATTGATGATAAATGATTCCACATCCTTTGCAGTGAAGAGACTGAATAGGATAAGTGCAGAGCAAGATCGAGGTTTTGAGAGAGAGTTGGAGGCAATGGGAGACATAAAGCATCGGAATATCGTTACTCTTCATGGATATTACTCTTCCCCTCACTACAATCTTCTAATATACGAGCTGATGCCTAATGGAAGCTTGGATGCACTGCTCCATGGTATGCATTTGCTGCTATGTATAAAAGGATTTTTATTCGATAATTCATGCACCTTAACTCAATTGCTATTCCTACGATAGTATCAGATGGAAATTCTTTAGTTTTTATCATTTAACATTGAATGCTTTTAACAACTTTGATATTTTGGACCTCTGAAATGGATGACCAATGAAATGAGTGTCTGAATTTATGCCATTTCAGTTTGATATCCACATTTGGCATTTTAAGACCAGATCTTATGATGCAGGAAGATCGATGAACAAGATGGTTTTGGATTGGCCTTCAAGATACAAAATAGCCATAGGTGCTGCGCGGGGATTATCATACCTTCATCATGACTGCATCCCTCACATAATCCATAGAGATATCAAGTCAAGCAATATACTTCTGGATCAAAATATGGAGGCTCAAGTTTCTGATTTCGGATTAGCCACATTGATTGAACCAGATAAGACACATGTTTCAACACTAGTTGCTGGAACTTTTGGATACTTAGCTCCCGGTATGGTGCATTGAAACAGAGATAGTCTTCCGCTCAACCGTTTCTCTGTACTAACCTTCATTAGTAATGCTCTTCTGCAGAATATTTTGACACAGGAAGAGCAACAGCAAAAGGGGATGTTTACAGCTTTGGTGTTGTTTTACTTGAGCTTCTAACAGGGAAGAAGCCAACGGATGAAGCATTTATCGAGGAGGGAACCAAGCTTGTGACATGGGTAAGTTTCTAAATTTACTAAATATTCCAATGTCCAAGAGTAATGGGTCGAAATTTGTTGGTCGGATGGTTTTATTTGATCAAACCAGAGCAGTGGCCTCGCCTTTCATGATTTTACCCACAATATTTTATCTTTAAGGGGGTCTATAATTTAAATGTGTTCTAATTTTTGCTATTATTACTGAGCAGGTGAAAGCAGTGGTTCAAGACAAGAGAGGAGCGTATGTACTTGATAACAGCTTAGAAAGTTTTCCAGTTGATGAAATTAACCATGTATTTGGTATTGCGTTGATGTGCCTCGAGCCAGAGCCATCCAAAAGGCCTACCATGGCAGAGGTTCTAAAGATGCTTGAGCAGATAAAACCAGATGAACTGTAATTAGAATCTTGATCTCTGCTTAATAGCAAAAGTGCTTGTCATATATTATCTTTATTACAGTACATAATTGATGAAGTAAGTCTGTGAATGATTGAACCAGAAATATTCAGGAACAAAAAGAGGAACTAATAGCCTTTTGTGGAATTTATTTGAGGGCTTTGGCCAATCCATTGGCAACTGAAGCTTTCAAGGTAGGAGAAACTGGAACACCTCCAAAAAAAACATCAAAGAGAGCCGATGTTACATTGGGTGACTCAATCGTAGCATCCACACGAGAAGGCATCCCATCGGATGATACACAAACCTGAAAGTTACCAAGCAAGAATCCACTTCAATACATCCACAAAAAAAGAAATTTTTTGTAATAGAAGAAAAGGGAAGAAAGAATTTTTTTATTTGTTGGTTGTTTGTGGGAAGGGACAAACCACTGCATCAAGATGAACAAATAGGAAGAATGCAGTATGAGTAGTAACACTAAACTTACAAGCATTTTGGTTGAGTCCAGCCAAGTCAAAAAAATGAAAGTTCCTTTCTTAAGAGACCGCCCTTCAAAGATGCCACGAAATGTGGCAAGAGCAGATTCATCAACCGGAGTGGGTGCATTGATTCTTGGGGAGATGGCTTCATCTAAAGCATCCCAGAAAGTTTTTCCATCAACATCTCTTACCAGAACAATATGTAGTGATTTCTCTACAGGAGCTGCACTTCATAAAGATATAATTAGCATTCTCAACTGGTTAATTACTCTCTCTCTTTCTCTCTCTAGTCACAGTTAGATCATAATACCCTGAAAAATTGAGGCAAACAGAGATGAATCCTCTTGCAACTCTGCAGCCGATCGCCCTTTCCAGGCATCTATTTTGTCAAAAATCGATGGGCTCACATATAGTCCTGCAGCATAGACCTTAACACCGATTATTGCAAAAACTTTCTCCCTGTATCCTGAAATCATAGCAGACAATAGAAGTTATAGAGAAAGAATTAGCACAAATGTAACCACAATCCATTAAACCAACTAAAATTATGGCTATTTTTTTCTTAAATAAAAAACTCTTGATACCACAGCAACTGACCAGTTCCAAGCAAAAATAATGAACTCAAGCACCCCGGAAGGCTCAACGATGTCTGAAATTTCACATTTGTAGCTGGTTCCTCTGTGTATTCAGTATTACCAACTATAGATGTGAATGCAAAATAACAAAGAGGTCAGATTTACAACATTGGTACTGAAAATTACAAAATTTCATACTATGCAAGGACCAATTCAATACCTCATATGTCATACATTTATTTAAACTATATTTCTCAAAATTGCTAGGATTCGTAGTACTCCATCTAACCCAGACCATCAAACAGGATTGGTCAATATCATTAGCTTTCTCCAATTTCTAGCAGATCAACAGACTTCTACTAAAAGCTGGATTAAAAAATTGAATTAGACATACACTATTGCCAGGCCAAACTATGATCTTTGTAAAACTTATTTGCAACTGAACTCATACATGGAACTTGGACCAAATTAGGCCAACTATGTACATATTGACTAAAAAAAAATCATCCCCTCCCCATCTCCCCAAAATAAGAAAAAAAAAATGTACACATTGACTATGTGTTTTAATCCAGTGACAAATATGGGATTAAGCAACCACTCCACTGGTTGGGTCCTACTCCTACATTCCTGATTATCAGCCATCCTAAGCGAATATAACAGTCAAAAACTTCCAATTACCGCCAATGAACAAAACTTAATCTTCAATTTTCAAATTTATTCGTTTCACTGATATACAAAATTAATATATTTATGGTAGAATTCTAAATACGAAAACTTCCTGGGCAGAGAAATGAAGAAGAAGATTAAGAGAACAATGAAATTATAAAATGACTTGAAAAACGACAATTTCTTAGAACATTTGCNAAACATTTGCAGAAGAAGATTAATACGAAAACTTCCTGGGCAGAGAAATGAAGAAGAAGATTAAGAGAACAATGAAATTGTAAAATGACTTGAATATCGACAATTTCTTAGAACATTTGCAGTTGAAGTGTTTAGAGTTGGGGGAAAAAAAACACATTCATGTGCAAGAAAGGACATAAATTGAGTGGTTTAAAAAGAAATTACAATAAAATTTACCAGAAGAAGATGAAGCAGCAGNTTTATGGTAGAATTCTAAATACGAAAACTTCCTGGGCAGAGAAATGAAGAAGAAGATTAAGAGAACAATGAAATTATAAAATGACTTGAAAAACGACAATTTCTTAGAACATTTGCAGTTGAAGTGTTTAGAGTTGGGGGAAAAAAAACACATTCATGTGCAAGAAAGGACATAATTTGAGTGGTTTAAAAAGAAATTACAATAAAATTTACCAGAAGAAGATGAAGCAGCAGGCATGAGCAAGAAATGGGTATTAAGAGTGCTATCATTCTGGAGAGAGAAATGGGGAGGGAAAGTGGATAAGAAAGAGAGAGAATGGAAGTTGTTCACTTGTGCCACCGGGTTTGGTTGAAGTCTTTGTGGATGACAGATTCTGGGGTATGAACTCCAAGCACTGGATCTGGTGGGTGATGAGACCCAAATTGGTGTAGAAATTGCTCCAACTCCAAGCATTTTTTTAAGATCTAATGGGAATATTGATTGACTCTTTTCAAAAAAATTAGTTTGATTAGGACATACCCTTCTCTGCGTATGAAGTAGAGGAATTTGGTGATTTGCTGACACCCCCAGGAAGCAGAAAATGAGGATTATGTGCCCAACTACTTAATAACTAACTGTGTTGCTCATAATGAATGTTTGTGTCTCCCCTTTTTCTTTTAAATGAGTTCTTTCGTTATGCTATTATCAAATTTTTAGTTGTAAAACTTATCAAAATTAACTTTTGTATTATACATATGAAAATTAGTTTAGAGCATAATATTTATAAGACACATCAGGACTTAAAAATCAATATATGACAATATCATGGCCCACTTATATTCTTACCGGTGACATGATGTAGTGATTAGGAACAAATTACTATCTTAAATATGAGGTTCACATGATACTTTTGACAAACTAATCACGGGTCGATATATTGTTTCTCATAGAACAACTTTTTTTTTTTTTTTTGCCAACAGCCTTTAGTTCAATTAAATTTATTATCTTGTAAAGATTTTATCTTTTCGAATTCAAGTCCTCTAGGCGACAAAATATTTAGTTGGTTGGTTGGTGAGACGAATCTTAGTTGCTTGGACGAACTGTGTCCAAGTTTTTAATGTGGGTTCAAATCTCTATCGAAGTACAAGTTCTGATTTAATTGGTGTATGCGCCTCTACTCGTTGAGGACAAATCATAAATTTTCCCCGTTACCAAAAAAATAAAAAATAAACTTTCTTTTTTAGTCATCAAAGTGATTATTTGTATAATTAACATTCACCATTTGGTTATTAAATGTCATTTATTTTATTTGAATATAGTATATAAAATGCCATAAATAAATAAATAAAAATTTGAAAACTTAAAGAGAGATATAAAGTTTTTGAAAATCTAAAAAGGTATAAGGTATTTTTCAAAATTTTAGGGGGCTATGAACCTCCATTTGGTTCCGTCCTAGGCTATAGGGTATTTAAACTTATGTCGACTACTCCCTCGAACTAAACTTATATCGACTACTCCCTCGAACTCTGAGGTTGGCTACCGTAACCTAAGCTAGTTTAATAATATGTCTCATGATCCTAAAGAACAAGGATAGGTGATCCTTAAGGGGTGTGAAAAGTATTAAACTTGAGACTTCTTGCTTATAAAANGCTACCGTAACCTAAGCTAGTTTAATAATATGTCTCATGATCCTAAAGAACAAGGGTAGGTGATCCTTAAGGGGTGTGAAAAGTATTAAACTTGAGACTTCTTGCTTATAAAAGAACAAACTTGACCACTAGAATTTAATGCAGTTTGATAACTCTTTTCTTAAGTGCTTTTGTTTAGTTTTTTTTTAAAAATCTTTTTTAACTATTGCTATTAATGTGTGTTTTTGTTTGTGTTTGTGTTTGTGTGAGAGAAAGACAGAGAGGGGTAGAGAGCCTAGGGGTGTCCAGGAGCCGAGTTATCCATGGGTTATGTTACTTAGCTCGAAATTTGATAGGCTCGATAGTTGACTAGTCTCATACCCGAACCTAATATCTTTAAAAAGAGGGCTTGAGTTTGTCTCTAAACCCATTACCCATCCCAAGAACCCACCCAACCGCCCACCTTTCCTTTGAAAAAACGTTATACTTTTAGACCATTAAATTTGAAACTTTGAAATAATTCTCCTAATGTCGAAATTTAAAATTTTAAAAATTTTGATACTATAAATAATGTATTATTTTCATTTCCATGTATTAAGCATACCCGTTTTAAAAGGTGTAGTAATGCAAATGATAGACAAGTGAGTAGGTGTCAACCTAGTTGAGATGTATTCATTCTATTCGATGTAGTTCATCTCTTAAATGAAAAATAAAATTATTCATTCTTTTATTTTTATTCATTTTGACTCTACTTTTGATTCAAAAATATAATTTACATAAATAATATTGTATATAAAAAAACCCGTAAGCAGGCCCGCCCAATAGACTTGCAGGTAGTCTACCCCTATCCGAAGGCCAGTTCGCCCCACCCAATAACTCACTTGAGTAAAAGTTTAGGCCCACACTATCCAAACTAAAACTAAAAAATTTCATGGGCTTGACCCGGTCTGTCCCATGGACACCCCCTCCAAAGAAAGCCCCACAGAACTTGATGTAGCTTGATAAAACTTTTCTACAGTGCTTTCTTTTATTTATTTTTTATTTTTCGTCTTTTTTAACTATTGTTTGTTTTAAATTTTGTTAATCCAGAATTATTCTATTCTTCCAAATTTGATCCCCTATGCAGCATATACACGTGCATAAANATATTGTATATAAAAAAACCCGTAAGCAGGCCCGCCCAATAGACTTGCAGGTAGTCTACCCTTATCCGAAGGCCGGTTCGCCCCACCCAATAACTCACTTGAGTAAAAGTTTAGGCCCGCACTATCCAAACTAAAACTAAAAAAAATTTCATGGGCTTGACCCGGTCTGTCCCATGGACACCCCCTCCAAAGAAAGCCCCACAGAACTTGATGTAGCTTGATAAAACTTTTCTACAGTGCTTTCTTTTATTTATTTTTTATTTTTCGTCTTTTTTAACTATTGTTTGTTTTAAATTTTGTTAATCCAGAATTATTCTATTCTTCCAAATTTGATCCCCTATGCAGCATATACACGTGCATAAATATATATCATTTATATGCTAAGACACATATAGATCACTTTTGCAAAGATAACAATAATGAAACACACTTTCACTGATTTAATAATTAATGTAAAAAACCATTATTAAAAGACACATCTCTCTTTCTCCCTTTTTTTTTTTTTTGGAATTCTTCTGTCTATATTTAGAACTGCTGATCAAAACAATGAATCTAATTTCAAAATTCAAGTTCAATTCTTTCTTACATTTTTCAAGAACTAGTTATTTGTGTTCTTTTAAAAACATGTTCTAACTCAATTAAAGTTATGACGGTTAACTGTTAAACTCGATAGAGTAGTTGACACAATCCTGAANAAACTAGTTATCTGTGTTCCTTTAAAAACATGTTCTAACTCAATTAAAGTTATGACGGTTAACTGTTAAACTCGATAGAGTAGTTGACACAATCCTGAATACTCTAATAAAAAAAATCTGATTTCAAAATTACAGTGATTTAACTTTAAGTTAGCTAAAAAAATTTGAGAAGCCACTAGAGAAAATGAGAAGATAGTCCACACAAATCCTTAGCTTTGTNGAACTAGTTATTTGTGTTCTTTTAAAAACATGTTCTAACTCAATTAAAGTTATGACGGTTAACTGTTAAACTCGATAGAGTAGTTGACACAATCCTGAATACTCTAATAAAAAAAATCTGATTTCAAAATTACAGTGATTTAACTTTAAGTTAGCTAAAAAAATTTGAGAAGCCACTAGAGAAAATGAGAAGATAGTCCACACAAATCCTTAGCTTTGTCGGGGTCAATTTTTATCTTTACTACCACTTTATTGTTTTTTAAGTTTTTTTTTTAACTACATTGTGTTTTAAGCTCCTTACCCAAAAAAAAAAAAACATTGTGTTTTAAGTTCACTTTATTATATTAAAACACGTTTAAACTCAAATATTTTGTGTAAAAATGTATGATTTTTTTAAAAAATGAATAGATATATCATATATTGAAACTATGTTTTTTTTTTTAAAAAGTGTGCTTATAAAACACATTTGTAGTTCGAAGGGCTTTTCATATGAGGTTATGTATTCAGGAGTGTTTTGTAAATATACACCGAACTTATCGAAAAGTGTATTAAATGTTTATATTAAATTATAAATAATTGAATCACTGAATTTCGTCAACTTTCACATTAAATATATCACATCATTTGAGATAAAAAAAATTTGATAAACTTTTTTGTTATACATGACACTATTCTTCTTGTCTTTTCTTTTTTGGGGTCTAACAGTCAATCTCTTCAGGTCAATTTATATGTATTTCGATTAATCTTTCGTTCGATCTAATTAAAAATAAATTATTTATATAAAAATTAATNTTTGATAAACTTTTTTGTTATACATGGCACTATTCTTCTTGTCTTTTCTTTTTTGGGGTCTAACAGTCAATCTCTCCAGGTCAATTTATATGTATTTCGATTAATCTTTCGTTCGATCTAATTAAAAATAAATTATTTATATAAAAATTAATATATTCATGAAAAATAAATCGAGAATAAGCTCGGCCAAAGTTGGATTGAGTCAACTTAACCACTGATGTGTAAAACAGAAAGAAAAATAATCAGCTCCTTTTTTTGTCCTTTTCCCCTCAAAGGTTCTATGTAACGGCTAACCAGTGAATATAGCCGTTGGCCTTAGCTCTCAGCTGCCTTTTTCTCTCANAATAAGCTCGGCCAAAGTTGGATTGAGTCAACTTAACCACTGATGTGTAAAACAGAAAGAAAAATGATCAGCTCCTTTTTTTGTCCTTTTCCCCTCAAAGGTTCTATGTAACGGCTAACCAGTGAATATAGCCGTTGGCCTTAGCTCTCAGCTGCCTTTTTCTCTCACTTTAAAGTCTAGCACCTTTCCTCACAGAAACCCAACAATCACTATTTGCACACAAATCCCACAACAATCATCACTTTAGTTCTTCACAACAGAGTACAGTACACTACCTCACAATGGCCAAAGCAATTCTCTCTCTTTCCCTGCTGCTATTGTCCTTCATTTCAGGTACACATCTCCTAGATTTCAGTACTTTTTTTCATCTTTGTTCCCCCCCGGGGGCCCCCTCCCATTACCTTCAAAAGCTGTTATATTCTTCGGTTTATATTTTCTTGTGCTTTTTCTTTTACTGAGTTTCTAAATTTTAAGTGGGAAATTTCTCAAACTGCTAGATTGCTCTGTTCTCATTTAATATGANCTGTTATATTCTTCGGTTTATATTTTCTTGTGCTTTTTCTTTTACTGAGTTTCTGAATTTTAAGTGGGAAATTTCTCAAACTGCTAGATTGCTCTGTTCTCATTTAATATGAGTTGGGTTTGTAGCAATTAAATCTGTTTACTGCAAATCAGGATCACGAGTCGCTACCTTTTCGCTGATTTCAACTTCTTGTTCAATACCGGTTACNGAGTTGGGTTTGTAGCAATTAAATCTGTTTACTGCAAATCAGGATCACGAGTCGCTACCTTTTCGCTGATTTCAACTTCTTGTTCAATACCGGTTACAGTTTTTGATAGATACTCTAGTTTACTGAAATCTTCACTCTGCAAATTGCAATGGGGTTTTGCCGAATTATTATCCGACCACCAATGTTTTGAAGTTTATTTACTCAAATATAGTAGTTTTAAACTTGTCCACTCGACTACCGTTGTTTTAAAAAACCGTGTATATGGGTGGTAAACAATAGTAGTTTGATAAATAAGTTTAAAATTATAGTATTTGGATAATTAACTCCCATTTCGCCTAATTTGCTTTAGATTGGTTTATTTGTATTAAAATCTGAACTTCCTCAAACAGTTGCTGAATTTCTTTTTTTCTTTCCAATGGTTTGTCTGGGCCAATTGCTTACTGACTTAGAATGACAGTACTTCACACTGCACACTCAACTTGAATAGCAAACTTGGTCTCCAAAACAAAAGTTTGTTAATTTGCTTCAAGTGAATTTGGTATTAACTGACAGCTTTTGCAAGAACAATAAAGTGATTTAGTAATCATTATACAAATTTACCAGAGACATAAGAGGTAGGTTTCTTCCTCGTTTATCTGTTTTCATTAGATTTAATTATCATGATACTGATTTAGCAAAATGGAGGAATAGGATTCATGCAACTGACCTCATAAAAAGTTAGGACAAGACTTTATTGAGCTGTTGAGAAGTATACTGATTGTGCAGTATTTGCTTATCTGAGTTGATTTTTTTTTTTTTTGGGCAGTTGCGACTTTTGTAAAGGCAAATGAACAGGTACTTCCAATCTCGTCCCTTTATTCAACTAATTAACCAGAGAGAATGAAAGGAAAACTAAATGGGTTTTGAATAGTTTGTTAAAAATTAATTTTTCCAATTGATCTGCAGAAAACTTGGTGTGTGGCTAAGCCTTCATCAGAGCAGGCAACATTGTTGGAAAACATATGCATGTTCTCAAGTGGACTGTAGGATTATCCAAAAGGGTTGTCCTTGTTTCTCCCCTGACAATCTCATCAACCATGCTTCTATAGCCATGAATCTTTATTATCAGTGCAAGGGAAGGAACAACTGGAACTGCCACTTTGGTAACTCGGGGCTCATTACCTTGACTAATCCAAGTAAGTCACATTTTTGAGTATCAGTACATATACCATTCAAATTCACCAACCTGTTAAGTAGATGAGATTAGGATGAAAGGGCTTTCTTTCATTAACATTCAGTGAAGTGCATAACTTCTTTAAATGTCCCGCTACTTGACTACTACATCTAGGGATAGGACGAGACTGACCCCGAAAGAGAGGTCTTTTTTTGGCTATGAAGTCGCTTANACTTCTTTAAATGTCCCGCTACTTGACTACTACATCTAGGGATAGGACGAGACTGACCCCGAAAGAGAGGTCTTTTTTTGGCTATGAAGTCGCTTAGATTGAAATGGGATTGACAATTTTCGACATTCGATGCAGAAATAACCGGTTAGGCTGGCCAACCCTCGACAGGAACCCACAAAAAATAAAATAACATGCAAACATTAGTTATAAATGGGGCGGCTCGATTTTGATATAATAAAACCATTTAACNAAACTTGGTGTGTGGCTAAGCCTTCATCAGAGCAGGCAACATTGTTGGAAAACATCAATTATGCATGTTCTCAAGTGGATTGTAGGATTATCCAAAAGGGTTGTCCTTGTTTCTCCCCTGACAATCTCATCAACCATGCTTCTATAGCCATGAATCTTTATTATCAGTGCAAGGGAAGGAACAACTGGAACTGCCACTTTGGTAACTCGGGGCTCATTACCTTGACTGATCCAAGTAAGTCACATTTTTGAGTATCAGTACATATACCATTCAAATTCACCAACCTGTTAAGTAGATGAGATTAGGATGAAAGGGCTTTCTTTCATTAACATTCAGTGAAGTGCATAGCTTCTTTAAATGTCCCGCTACTTGACTGCTACATCTAGGGATAGGACGAGACTGACCCCGAAAGAGAGGTCTTTTTTTTGGCTATGAAATCGCTTAGATTGAAATGGGATTGACAATTTTCAACATTCGATGCAGAAATAACCGGTTAGGCTGGCCAACCCTTGACAGGAACCCAGAAAAAATAAAATAACACGCAAACATTAGTTATAAATGGGGCGGCTCGATTTTGATATAATAAAACCATTTAACTGGTGTTGTATAAAAGAATTGCAATATGTGTTGATTTTTCCCTTATTTGACATGGTATCAGATGAATCCTTATAGAATTAGATGATTTTTTGACTTGATATTCTAGGTATTCAGACATGGAAGGTCTAAAGGTGGCTGGTTTAGTTGAGAGAAGGGGCTCTTAATTTTGAATTTTGATCCACAGGTTATGCATGTCGGCTCAAACATGACTCCCTATATAGACATGTTGAATTAGTACCGGATGAACTTACAAGATTAACCATATAAATCAAATTAGGATCTTCTAGTACTTGTCAAGAACCCCAAAAAAGCGCACGGTACAACATGAATCGATTGTCACCCTTACTTACAATATTAATATGTGATGGTACACTAGATATGTTGTTGGGTACTTTTGACTATGGGCTGAAGATCAATATAATTGTATTGTTTTGCAGGTTATGGTGGCTGCACCTATGAGTAGTGGCTAGTGTAAGAAGCTGAATATGCCATTAAAAAGGAGTGACCATTCCAGGCCTGGATAGCTATTTTCATACAATTCTATGTTACAACAATTTGGAGAATTACAGTAAATAATGGGAAATGTTATTTTAATACTTACTATTTACCATTCAAATTTTAAGCATNTCCTGGATAACTATTTTCATACAATTCTATGTTACAACAATTTGGAGAATTACAGTAAATAATGGGAAATGTTATTTTTATACTTACTATTTACCATTCAAATTTTAAGCATGTTGGCTATAGAACCCCCCCCCCCCCCAAATAAANCCTGGATAGCTATTTTCATACAATTCTATGTTACAACAATTTGGAGAATTACAGTAAATAATGGGAAATGTTATTTTAATACTTACTATTTACCATTCAAATTTTAAGCATGTTGGCTATAGAACCCCCCCCGCCCCCAAATAAATAAATAAATAAATAAATAAAACACAAAACCAGGAAAAAGTATTGTCTCCCATGCCCCTGTTGAACTGAAATTCTTTTGACAAATGTGCCACAAATATTGCAGATTGTTTTAGTAATGAAGAATCATTTCAAGCACGTACATTTTGAATTTGAGGCTACAAGACAATTTTTACATATATATATATATATAATCATCTTCAAATCACGAATATTGGGTAAATTAAGACGATTTTGTGAGAGTCGAACTTTAGACTTCAAATAGTAACCCTGAAACTACATAAGCAGATGCATTTTCAGATAGATAAGAGACAATGTTCTAGATTAGTAGTGGTATTTGAGATACATGTTCTAGCTTATTCAGTCAAAGGAATTAGGTACGGATTGCTTAAAAGTTTTTATGCCTGTAGGAAGGTTTACATGAGATAAATGATAAGCAATTTTCTTCTCGTTTTTGAGAAATGTATTCTTGAAGAAAAATCCATTATTTATAATTTGAGCGGATGAGCATTTGCTATCATTGTCCCAATGATCGTTGTGTCAAGAACTAGACCTACTGATGCAAAAGAGTGAAATATAACAGCAAGGTTCAGTTGATTAATGGATGATTTCCAGTTCACCCAAAAACCCAAAAAAAAAAATAATAATAATAATAATTGTACAACAGCAGAAGTATGTAAGGCTCTTCAAGTTAAGGCCCAAGTTGCACCTGCATGATCCACAAATGCAACAGCTCTTGAATTTGTGAAGGACCATAACTTCCTGGCAAGTTAGCAAGAATTGAACAAACATGTAGTACAACAGAGGTGGCAATTGTTGTCCTAGCAACAGTACTTCTATTGTAAAGGCTCATGTTAGATTGAGTCTTCTCTCTCTCGTATAAATATTCACGGTAACGGTCACACAACGTTAGTTGTGTCATGTAATATAATTATCAAATAAAAAATAGAAAATGGATAAAGTAGGTTCATTTTCTTTACATGGAGCAGTTATATTACATGGATGACGATTACTGAATTTTGTGGGGCTCACTTATCCACTTGTTCTCTTATTAGTGGGCAGTTACACCAAGTGACACTGCTAATATGGTGTAATCGTTACACTTAATATTTTTTCCAACAATGTTACGTTTTACCAAGTTTCTTATTAAGTTTTTTATTTCAAGTGGTGTCGCACAATTTTTATCATTGATTTAAGACTCATTTATTTAATGATAAAAACTGTGACACATTACTTGGGATGAAAAACTTGACAAAAAATCTTGATCAACATAGTATTATTGTATTTCTCTCTCTCTTTTATTTTTGGGGGGAGGGGTGTTTGGTTTTGTGAATGTGTGCCTGGAATAGGGGTGTCCCTGGGAAGGGCCGGGCCGGACTATACTCGGAAATTTTCTTTTGGGCTGGACTTAGGTAGTATAGGCACAAATCCTTATACAAGTAAGTTATTAGCAGGACAGGCGGGACTACGAATAAGGGTAGCATACCTGTAGCCCAACCCGTGAGCCTATTGAGCAGGTTTTCTGGGCAGGCTTACTCGAGGGTTTTTTTTTGTACAATTTCATTTAAAAATAATGAATATTTTTGTAACTTAATATTTATATAAATTATTTTTTTGAATCAATAATAAAGTCAAAATAGATAAAAATAAAATAATGAATAATTTTATTTTTGATTATGGGATGAACTACATCTAATAGAAAGAATACATCTCAATTAGGTTGACACCTACTCACTTATCTATCATTTTCATTATTTTACCTTTTAAAACTTAGATGTTTAATAAATAAAAAATAAAACAATACATTATTTTTAGTATTTAACACTTCAAATTCTGACATAGTGTGGAACAAGTAAAATGGGTTCCTTGGTTACTTTTAATCTGATTTGTCTATGTAAAAAAGAAACGAGAATTTAAAAGAGTTTAGAGAAACGTGCATTTAAAAGGTGGAATATTTACGNCTTTACCTTTTAAAACTTATATGCTTAATAAATAAAAAATAAAACAATACATTATTTTTAGTATTTAACACTTCAAATTCTGACATAGTGTGGAACAAGTAAAATGGGTTCCTTGGTTACTTTTAATCTGATTTGTCTATGTAAAAAAGAAACGAGAATTTAAAAGAGTTTAGAGAAACGTGCATTTAAAAGGTGGAATATTTACGCAAAGACCTTCTAAGGTTTGTCACTTAATCACTCAAATTCTTTGACATTTAAAATATTATATACAGACTCCTTGAGGTTTGTATGCGCGTAACACTTAGACTCAAACTGTCAATATCCATTAGTATATTTGTTAGTAAATTGCATTCAAATGATTTGTTAGTAAAATACTTAGATCCCTCAAGTNTATTTACGCAAAGACCTTCTAAGGTTTGTCATTTAATCACTCAAATTCTTTGACATTTAAAATATTATATACAGACTCCTTGAGGTTTGTATGCGCGTAACACTTAGACTCATACTGTCAATATCCGTTAGTATATTTGTTAGTAAATTGCATTCAAATGATTTGTTAGTAAAATACTTAGATCCCTCAAGTTTAAAATATTATACTTAGACTACAAAAACTTCAATCAAAGATATAATATCAACTATTTTAAATTTTACAACCAAAATTCTTATTCTATTATATCATTTAGTGAAATAAAATCAAAAATAAAAATCTAATTTTTTCTTAAAAATCGTAATTAATATACAATTATATTATCTATTGAAATAAAACAAAAAGTCAAACAAAAAGTCTAAATCATTCATAACAGAAAATGAATTTTATAATCAAANGTATCATTTAGTGAAATAAAATCAAAAATAAAAATCTAATTTTTTCTTAAAAATCGTAATTAATATACAATTATAATATCTATTGGAATAAAACTAAAAGTCAAACAAAAAGTCTAAATCATTCATAACAGAAAATGAATTTTATAATCAAAATTCATGGTCTATTATATCATTTATTGAAATAAAATCAAAAATAAAAATTATTTTTTTTCTTAAAAAATCATAATTATATTATCTATGGAATAAAATTAAAAAATCAAATAAGGGGTCAAACTATAATGAACACAATATTTTTTACCTTTAATTGGAGTAATTTTAAATTGATTGTTTAAATGACCAAATTGAATTTTAATAGATAGTATAATTGTATACTAATTATGATTTTTTTTTTAAATTAGATTTTTATTTTTGATTTTATTTCAATAAATGTCATAATAGAACATGAAATTTGATTGTAAAATTTAAAATATTTGATATTCTATATTTGATTGGAGTATTTNCTACCTTTAATTGGAGTAATTTTAAATTGATTGTTTAAATGACCAGATTAAATTTTAATAGATAGTATAATTGTATACTAATTATGATTTTTTTTTAAATTAGATTTTTATTTTTGATTTTATTTCAATAAATGTCATAATAGAACATGAAATTTGATTGTAAAATTTAAAATATTTGATATTCTATATTTGATTGGAGTATTTTTTGTCTAAGTATAATATTTTAAATTTAAAGGGTCTAAGTATTATAGCTTTCAAACTTTAAGGGGTTTGAGTGTAATTTATTAACGAACATTGATGGTAAGGATCTAAGTGGTATGGGCGTATTCAAAGGGTCTACGTGTAATATTTTAAACATAAAGAAATTTGAGTGACTAAGTGACAAACCTCAGAAGATTTAAGTATAATTCTCCCTTAAAAAAGGTTTTGAGGAAATTTAGAATTTTAGAAACCAAAAAAGGTAATGTTCTTATTTATTGTAATCTCTAATGTAAAGCATGTGGTAACAGAGTATTTGNCGAACATTGATGGTAAGGATCTAAGTGGTATGTGCGTATTCAAAGGGTCTACGTGTAATATTTTAAACATAAAAAAATTTGAGTGACTAAGTGACAAACCTCATAAGATTTAAGTATAATTCTCCCTTAAAAAAGGTTTTGAAGAAATTTAGAATTTTAGAAACCAAAAAAAGTAATGTTCTTATTTATTGTAATCTCTAATGTAAAGCATGTGGTAACAGAGTATTTGAAATAGGGTGATCATCCTGCCTTCAAAGAACAATAAAATAGCGAAAAGTAGTCATAGAGGCAAAATGAGTTGGACTTAGAATTTAGTGGGACAAGTGATGTTTGTTCCGGATTAGGTCAATGACCAAGACACATCGTTTTGGCATGAGCTATTTCAATTTTATGTCAAATTTCATCGTTTAGTCCTTCATAATCAAGTTTTACCGTTTTAGAAAAAATTTTATAAATTAATAATAAATTATAAGAGATTTTGAATTCAGCGTCATCATTTTTGTTAAACTCTAAATGAGACGTGCTTTTATGTTAATTATAAAAATTGCATATATCTATTTTTGGTAATTTTCATAGTTTTAGGGATTTTACTTCTGTTTTGAAAATAATTAGGATTTTGATCGTTTCTATTTATATTGCTCCTTTGTATTATAAGTTGATTATTCAATAATATTATATTTTAGAATTTTTTTCTAATTTCTCTATGAGTTCAAATTGTCCTTTTTGGTTCAATACATAAAGAATCATAGTATTCTTTGTGTTCCTTGTTCTGTCACATCAATTGGTATCATAGTCTTGTCATGTGAAATGAGTTCCTTCGAGAGCTGAGTTCTTGGAGTCCCAGACTCCCAGCGATAACAATAACATCAATTTCAACAGTTCCAACAATCCTTGCAAACACTGCAAGAGGGGATTGCTCAGTTGATGATGGGCCAAAAATAGGGTCTCGATCAAGAAACGGTATAAAATGGTGATAGGGCTTGTGTTCAACCTAATCGAGATGAAAGTAGACTCCCAACTCATGTCTGGTCAAAGATGAAGAGATTGTTGTGAACAGAGGTTTTTACCTCCTGATTTTGAACATGTGTTATTCTTGCAGCATCAAGATTGCAAGAAGGGCAGTTGATCTGTTCAAGGGTACACGGAGGAGTTTCAAAGGCTTTTGTCCTGTAACAATCTGATGGAGACTGAGTCTCAAAAGTTTGCTCGATTTATTGGTGGTCTTCATTTTGTCATTCATGATAGAGTTTCCTTGCAGACCCTATACTCCTTGACAAAAACCATTCACTTAGCCATGAGGGTAGAGTTCCAATTGGAGCGGACAAGAAGTCAGACGTAGGATCAAAGTTCCTTTGATTCATCAAGCCCGTGGTGAACCGATTAAAGCAGGTTATGGGTGCACCAAATTTTGTTTCAACCCTAGCTCAAGAATTCAACAACAACGGGGTACCTGTAAGGGCAATAGCCTCGGGTTCAGGTCCAAAAGTTAATGATGCACCAAAGAATCCCTATGTTAGACCTAGGGGAGATAAATGTTATTGATGCGGTTAGGTAGGCCATCGATCTAACCAGTGTCCTAAGAGGGATGTAGTAAATCTGGTTGGTACTGAGGTGGTTGATCGGAAGGAAGAGATTACGAAAGAGGAGGATGAGAGTGTGTGGACTTATGGTGATGAGAGGATCTCATTTGTGGTTCGTTGGCTAATGTACACTCTCAAGCTTGAACACAACATTCAGTGACACAACATCTTTCGGATCACATGCACTATGAATCAATGGGTTTGTTAGTTGATTATTGACGGTGACAATAGTAAGAATATAGTGTCCAAAGAGGTTGTTGATCAACTATAATTACGGACTGAAAATCACCCTTTTTCTCTACGCTAGTGTAGTTTTTGCAGTGTTGTAGGAGAATAGTTTATTTATGAACATCAAGAAGTGCAACTTCATGACTAATAACCTTGTATTCTTGGGCTATGTAGTTAGTGCTACTGATATTTCTATTGATGATGAGAAAAATTGGATTATCTAAGAGTTGCCTACATCGCGGACAGTTAGTGAGGTTCACAGTTTTTATAGCTTTGCAATCTTTTACAAAGAGTTATGATGAATTTTAGCAATGTTACAACAGCCCTTACTAATTGCCTAAAGCAGAAGCAATTACAGTCGATTGATGAAGCTTAGTGACTGGAGGGTAGACTCGTGACATTCTTTAGTGAGAAGTTTAGTGAGGCCAAACATAAATGGTCTACATATGAGTATGAGTTTTATGCAGTTGTGAGAGCCTTATAGTACTAACAATATTACCTGATTTAGATGGAGTTTAGTTTCAATACAGATCATCAGGTTTTGAAATATCTCAATAGTTCTACTACTCCCAATGGCATGCATGCCTGGTGGATTGTTGAAATTCAGAAATTCACTTTTACCCTTAAGCATAAATTTGGCTAATTGAACAAGGTGGCCGATGCTTTGAGCCATTGAAGTGTGTTATTGACCACTGTTCACCGTGAGGTGATCGAGTTTGATTACTAGATTTAGCCCCAATGCTTAGATGCACATGAGGCCTTAGGAGACTTTCAGGTCTATGATGGATTCTTGTTCAAAGTCACACGACTTTGTATACTCCAAGAATCCTTGCGTGAGCACATCATTTGAGAGTTATATAGTGGCGGCTTAAGAGGGCACACGGACCGAGATAAGAATGTGTTCTTGTTAGAGGAGCTTTATTTCTGGTCCCAACTGAAGAGCGATGTGGAGAGGTTTGCTAAGCAGTACTATTATACATGTCAGACTACCAAGGGACATGTGTAGAATATCACCCTTTACACTCCTCTTCTCATTTTAGATGCACCATGGGAAGATCTATCCATGGATTTTGTGTTGGGTCCTTCATAGACTCGATGGAGTATGAACTCCATTTATGTTGTTGTTGACAGGTTTTTCAAAATGATACCTTTTATTTCATGTAGGAAAACCTCAGATGATTCTCATGTGGCTCATTTATGCTTTTAGGTGGTTGTTCGTTTACATGGCATCCCTAAAACCATCATTTCTGGCTCTGCCAACAAGTTTCTTAGTCAATTCTGGCGTAGTTTATGGAAGCAATTGGATACTTTGTCGTAGTATATTAGCTTAAGCCATCCAAAGATAGATGACCAAACAGAAATGGTGAATCGTACATTGGAGAATATTTGAGGAGCCTTTGCAATAGTTCCCAAGGTAATGAGATAACACCTTGTCCCAAGCAAAGTTTGCTTACAAAAATGTTCCTAACAGATCTACTGGTAGGTCTTCCTACCCAAACTTTCAGGGATGAACATTATAGTTGAGCACATGTTAGAGAAGTTAGCGGTTGTGCATGTCAAGATGAAGCAGCAGTTGGAGAAGTTAGTGGCCAGGTATGACGAAACAATTGACAAGCACTACCATTAGAAGTTTTGTGAGGTTGGTAACATGGTTATGGTTCACTTACGCAAAGAGAGGCTACCCGTGGAGACTTATAACAAGTTTAACTAGATAAAGATGACCATTTTCAAATTTTGAGGAAAATCAATGACAATGAATATGTTGTTGATCTCTTTTTAAATATGGGAATCTCTAGCACTTTCAATGTCCAAAACCTATTTGAGTTTTCATTCTGATGGTATTTTGTTTCCACATGTTAACTCGAGGACGGGTTTAGGAGGGATTGATGTAGTGTTCTTCGTGTTCCTCGCTCTATTGTGTCAACCTCAAAGCCTAAATAATGCATAGTTGAGGAAAGGATATCCTTGTTGTGTAGTTGATGAAATTTGTAATAGATGAAGAGAAAAAATAATTTGTCAAAATTCAATTATACGTAATTAACATGTAACTAGATTTTAAATGAATTATAGAATTTGTGGAGACAATATTTGTATCTCTTATAATTCATATTAATTATTTTTTTATATTTTCTTTTCGAATTTTATCGTATCTCTCTTTCGAATTTATTTTTGCCATTCCTTATTTGCATAATGCATAAAGTTTTGAGTTTAAAAAAAAAATGTCTAATAAGGACCAACAGAGGTTACACACGTGGCAGATTAGAGATTTTGTGATCGCCTAATTGATACATCAGTACCTGGTTCCCATTTAACCACCGGCCTGCTATGAGACACATATATACTGGGACTGATAGATAAGGTCCGTCGCTTCATTGCCTCTGAACTCTCGTGTCTCTGTTGCATCCTCTTGTCCTGAGAGAACACTGTCCTTTCTTTCCTTCGTTCTATGATAACGGTCCTTGAATTTTTGTTACTTTTTAGCAGTTGTTTTTTGGAATAAAATATCAAACTCCTTATGTGGAATTTTTGAGTCCACTCAATTCTTGGGTACTACTCACAACCAGCATTGCACAACTCTCTTTGTATTGAACTGCAACTGCTTCTCTCCCTGGAGGGAAGATCTTCTCAGCTGAACACCCATTTGACTTCTGTTCAATTCATTCGGGCATTTTCCTACCTTCCTTGTTTTGTTTCCAACCTCTGATTCTTGCGTCAAATTGTACATTTTCTCAGTTGGTATTTGGTATTTGAAAAATTGACCAACTATCTGAGTTGGGTTTTTGGTGATTTTGGTAACTGGGTATTTTTTAGGATGATGTCAATGACATGCCACAATCTCGAGTTTGGTAGAACTGGGTTGGATTTTGGTTCATATGGGTGTTCTTCCAATGCTTCATTTGAGCGGTTTTCCGTCAGAAATTATGCAAGAGGGATCTTTAAGAGTGTTAATAGGGGCTATAAGGCTCGGAAACTGTTGTGTAGTCGGCGTGAAATTGCTCGGTGCCGCGTGTTCTCGACGAAGACTCCTGAAACTCTGCTAACTGGTATATATTTTATTGAGTCCGGCATAGATTTTGTCTGTATCTAATTGGATTCGAGTTGAACAGTATAGTTTCCTGTCATTTATAGCTTAAAATCTCAATATTAGAGTTTTAATTTGGCTATTGAACTGTTATAGGGGTTACACCAGGTCCTCCACTAGTGCTAGATGTGAAGGAAGAGTCAAGAAGCCCAATAAATTTGTTTGATGTGGTGGCTGATGACCTGCAAATATTGAACAAAAATCTCCAAACAGTGAGTAACCCTTCATGGTTGCTGATTACCTCAGAATATAGTAGCCCTTTATGGTTCTTTTATGACTTGTACCCTTTCATAAAGATAATTGACTTGTATGCTTTGAAAGTGGCGTTTAATGCTTTTCCCTTGCAAAAATACATTCGTCAAGATGTGGTAGTTTTAAACTTCTTGCTGACGGTAATTCGTGAGTTTATTGGTGCTGAATGCGATATTAGTTTTCTGCGATAAAAGTCACCAAAATGATATGGTCATTTGCATTTATCACCATTAAACTAGTAAAGAAGGGTGAAATGATCCACAGCCAAGGAAAAGAGCAAAATTCATGTGGCTTGAAGAAGTTACTAAAGATTTGATTGGATATTGTTTTGATGAAATTATGCCCTTAGGCTGAATAGTATTGCAAAATAGAATTCATAGGCTGAATAGTATTGCAAAATAGAATTCATACAGCCTGCACATGGTTGAGCGAAAGAATCTTGCTTGTGAATTTCCATGCGAATATGATAATTTGCCAAAAACATGAAAGGAGGTTGAAAGCAGGTGATCGCAGGATCATGGTGTTGATAGTGATACTAGTAGTGGAGTTGGTAAGGAAGAGGTAATGAAGTGGCTGTGGTGTTCTTTCACTACCATTATGTTGAAAAGAGTAGAGCGTATGCCATAAATAGTATCTATGGCTGTGTTGTAATGCCTATGGTGGTCGCGCACTTAGGCAAACAAGTAGGAATGGTGGCTGTAGCAGCTGATGGAAGACGGCAGGATACCTGTTCTATGAACAATATTCTCTGACAGATCAATTGTCGATAAGGTGAAACGTTGTAAATGCCATAGGTCCTTGTTTGTGCTTCCTCCTCACTGAAGATGCAAGTTTATTCGTGTCAGTATGAAAACAAGGATAATTTTATTTGTATGATTTGCTGATGATGTGGAAGCTGTAACTGCTTATCATGAAACAGCTATAAATGTGGTCAGCAGCTACTCAGCTAGTATCCTGCCTCTCTCTTCCCACACTATTACTTGAATCTTGCTCCTCTATTATTATGGTTGTCTTTTTCAACAGCAACCTATCCCATAGATTTGGAAATGGTAACCTTAATTTTTTCTTGGATTTTGAGCCACTGAAGAGGCCTTTCCTGAGCAGTTGTCTGAATGATATTGAGTGCTAGGATGAGTGGCCTTTTGTCTTACTTTCTTTTTTCAATATAGTCGAAATGTTCTAATTGGGCACTAAACTAACCTTCTGTAATAACACGTTATAATTGCTCCCCCATTTCCATGGCATTCTCACACTTGCTAGCCCAATCTTTTACCTGTGTATTGACTAGTGTCAAATGAGCATGTCCCCATAGTCATAGGTTTTTGAATGTGGTCTTTGATGTTTCTTTATTAGACTACTTCTCAATGGATTCATCCGTTTGGTTTTAGCATTTCATTAGTTCCTTGATATGGTTAGAACATGTTGTGTGCTGATATATTGTGATCTTTTCCCAAATGATTGTGCATTATTAATAAATAGTTTTTATGATACTGGCAGTTATTGGCCAAACATTATTCCTTTTGGGTTTGCACCATTGATTGTCCACTACCAGTATAGTGTGCATAGAGTTTGTGCATTCTCATCTCATTTTCCTTTGAGTCTTTGACTTGCACTGTTATGAATTAAACATTTATTCATCAAGTCAATCTTCTTCTGCCTCTTCTTCTCTCTCTCTATATCGGCCTGCACAGGTCTATGCACGTGTGTGACAGGGTTGGTGGATAGCGGTTAGAGTGTAGTGGGTGATAGGTTATAGGTTATAGAGGATCAGCAGCAATTTCAACATCTTGTGTTTGTTAACTTGGAAAATATATTTTGCTTATCCTTTTTCATGTAGACAAGTCATATGACACTGGGGTCAGAGTACAAATATCGCTATTTGCTTAAAAGTCGTGTATCTGATGAAGATCATCTTCAAGATTGTTGGTGCAGAAAACCCTGTTCTTATGTCTGCTGCAGAGCAGATCTTTGATGCTGGTGGAAAGAGAATGAGACCAGCTTTGGTTTTCCTAGTGTCAAGAGCAACATCAGAAATTGTGGGTTTTAAGTGAGTGCTCTCTGATCTTTTCCTAGAAGTATTTGCTATATGAAGGGCAGAACACTAAAAATTTCATGCCATGCTTCTAATATATCAGGGAACTTACAACAGAACATAGACGTTTGGCGGAGATCATTGAGATGATCCATACGGCAAGCTTGATTCATGATGATGTACTGGATGAAAGTGACATGCGGAGAGGTACAAATGTGTATATTTTCTATGGACTACAGAAGTATTCTTGATGTTTTGCCATGTCTAACCCGAATATTAAGCAGCTCTGTGTCGTATAAACATATTAGCACATTTGTAATGTTTGCACCCAAGGTTATAATTTTCATTGTGCTGAAATTTTTAGCTTGTATACTCATTGGACATTACTTTGGGTACCGACTCCCAGACCACTGTTCAGCATATATTTAGGTTGCCAGTACAAATACCCAAGTTTGTGTTGGATGTTTGGCTGTCCATGTCATTGATATGTTAGTGATTTCTTCTTAAATTGTTTGCTATAGAGTATTTTTTCAAACGATTTTTTTCGGTATACTTTTTCCATCAATCTAAAGTATTATATCGTTATGTCCTCGATTCTGTCAGCCATTTCTTCTACAAAGCCAACAACTAAGGCATGCTTTAGTAAAAACGCACTGCTGCTTGTATTTCCTGACTCAACATTTATATGGGGTCCTTCATACCTATTGTGTGATTTGAGGAGCTTCAGTGGGGTGATTGTCTTGTAGAATTGCCGAGGCATAAACTAGGCCTGGTGTATAACAAACTTCCTTTAGATGCAATCTTTCGGGGTGATTGTCTCGTAGAATTGCCGTGGCATGAACTATGCCATGTGTATGACAAACTTCCTTTAGATGCAATCTTTCTTTTTTATCTCTTCTTTTTTGTACTTAGCAATCTGTCACCTTTTTACTGAACCCTCTGAAGCATACTCTGCTTGTATGCAGGGAGGGAAACTGTTCATCAAGTGTATGGTACAAGAGTGGCAGTGCTGGCAGGGGACTTCATGTTTGCGCAATCATCATGGTACCTGGCCAATCTTGAAAACCTTGAAGTCATAAAGCTCATCAGCCAAGTATGTCTGAATATATCCTTTGTTGATTATGATCCATGATCCTCCTGTGGCTGTCAGGGTTTTCTAAAAATCCTTTTGATTCAGAGTTAGGTGATTAGGTATCAAAAAGTAGAAGGAAATAACCTAATGCTTATTAGTTTTACCCTCATGTAAGTTTGCGGGGTATCATGGCAGGTAATTAAAGATTTTGCAAGTGGTGAAATAAAGCAGGCATCCAGTCTGTTTGACTGTGACGTTGAACTTGAGGAGTATTTGATCAAGAGCTACTACAAAACAGCCTCGTTGATTGCTGCTAGCACTAAAGGAGCAGCTATTTTTAGTGGGGTTAACAGTGATGTTTGTGAGCAGATGTATCAATATGGTAGGAATCTTGGTCTATGCTTTCAAGTTGTCGATGATATATTGGATTTCACTCAGTCTGCGGAGCAACTGGGGAAGCCAGCTGGAAGTGACCTGGCAAAGGGGATCCTTACTGCGCCAGTGATTTTTGCACTAGAGAAAGAGCCCAAACTGAGAGATATGATTGAATCCGAATTTTGTGAAGCTGGTTCTCTAGAAGAGGCCATTGAATTAGTCAAGACATGTGGGGGCATTGAGAGAGCACAAGATCTTGCTAAAGAGAAAGCTGATGTTGCCATCCGAAGTCTCCAATGCCTTCCTCAGAGTGCCTTTCGACTAGCGCTTCAGGAGATGGTGAAGTATAATCTTGAGCGGATTGATTAGGTAGAAAGAAACGTCCCTGTTGTAAATGCCCATGTTAACATTTGAGCAATCCTCGACAAGGACTTGTTGAGCATGAGGAAAGATGGACTTGAGTTGAAGCCTCTATAGTTATAGCAAGCGCTTCCACATGTCAGCAAGCTCTATCAATGTCATGCTGCTCATGATTGGTGGTATATTCATAAAGGTGGTGAGCAATGAAATTAGCTCCTTATATATTGTAGCAAATAGCAGCTTTCTTGCCAATTGGCTCAAAGAAAATATTTTTTTCTTTATTCTTGTACACTAATCATTGTTGTACACTATTTTCGACTTCAAATGATGTGAAGAGCAATACTCTTTTCTTGCGTCTTCGTTATACTGATGGTTTTTAGAATCACATCATCTGTTCATGGATTGTTTGTGTTTGTGACCGTGTAGCAGCAGATGTTCTGATATTTTTTTGTAGGACTTCCGCCAACCCTGCAAAACATTGCCATTCTTTCCATCCATAATGGGCAAGGGGCATTTTGCATTCCTGTTTACCAAGGAAGAGCGTTAAGGTGTGTTTGGTAACATTTTAACTTTTAAGTACTTTTTTTATTTTTCGACCTTTTTTTATCTTTTTAACTTCTTTTTTTAGAAGCACTTGTCTTTGTCTTTTTTTTTTTTTAAGAATCTTTTTAATCTCTTTTTTCAAGGATTATTTGTTTTGAAATTGTTTTTCTTTAATTCTTTCGTAATCCGGATTGGTTCCCTTCCACTAAGTTTGATAGTATCTGTAATTGGAAAAAATTCCACTTTGCCCCCAAAAAGATAACAAAATTCTCATATTGTACTCTGGAAGATTAATTTTTCCAAATTACACCCTCAAAGAAATAAAAAAGTTACAATATAATCTACCACCATATTTTTGTTTAAATGTCCGTCTATTTTGTGATCACATGCGAAATACATGATTATATGCAAGGACTTTATTGTAAAACAACACCAATTGAAGTTCCATTATCCCATTAGTGAAAGAAGAATCTTATTAATGGAGCTCCAATTGGTGTTTTTTTACAATACAGCCCTTGCATATAATCACGTGTTTGACACATGATCACAAAATAGGCAGACGCCTAAACAAAAGTAAGGTGGTGGACCGGATTGTAACTTTTTTNAGCCCTTGCATATAATCACGTGTTTGACACATGATCACAAAATAGGCAGACGCCTAAACAAAAGTAAGGTGGTGGACCGGATTGTAACTTTTTTTACTTCTTTGAGGGTGCAATTTAAAATAATTAATTTTTTGGGGGTGAAATGTAAGAATTTGGTTATCTTTCTATGGGCAAAATGGGATTTTCCCATGTAATAGTACAAATATGATCATCTATTAATATAAAATAGTGATGGAATATGGTATTACTTTTTGCGACAACATTGCTTTTTTCTGCTTTGAAAAAAGTTACTTCAAAAAAAGATTGCTGAAATTGTGCCAACATAAACTCCTTTTAAGAACATGTTCGATATCGAAACCAAAATAGCAAAGGTGCTACTTTATAGCACTTTTTAAGGTCATTTTTTGGATTTTTAATGTGCATTTTTAAGTACTCTTTCTTAAGTAATGTTTGTTTTAATTTTAATTTTTTTTTGTTTTTTACTTTTACTTTACCTAGGTTTACATTCTTACTCTAAACTCAATCACCTGTGTGTGTATATATATTTCTATTTATATACCAGTTGTGTATGTGCCCCTTTTTTTTATAAATAAATAGTGAGTCAGTAAGTGCTTTTTATAGTTTTTGTGGTACTAACGATCGAACACAAAAGTGATAAAAATAATTACAAAAAAAAATTGATAAATTACGATACGATGCCAATTTTTTTTTTTTTTTTTTTCATTTCGTAGACTAGTCCTCCAAGCTATTTAGTAATTGAGCACAATGATTTTAATGCNTTTTTCATTTCGTAGACTAGTCCTCCAAGCTATTTAGTAATTGAGCACAATGATTTTAATGCTCCGTTTGATAGGAATGATGAAAAGCAGAAAGGATGTTAAGTAAGAGAGATATACTTTATATCCTTCAAGGATGTAAAATAAAAATGATACATTTTTCTTCTTTTGTGTTTGGTTGGATGGATGAAAAATAAAAATGACTAATTTTTTTTTTGATTTTTTTTTTGTGCTAGATAAGATTAAAGGTGACAATCGAATCATGTCGTGTCAGATTCGTGTTGAGTCATAAAATTATGAGTCTTTTATATTTTTTATTCGTGTATCAGGTCATTTTTCAAGTTCGTGTCGAGTTATAATCAAATTTGTGTCATAAAATTCGTGTCGAGTTCGAGTCATATCATCATATTGAGTCGAAAATTTTCACCCCCTAATTAACTTTTCATCCACTTTCCTTCCGATTTTGGAAAGATTGATTTTTGTGAGTTCGAAAGAAAGTTCATTCATCCACTTTTCCATCCTTCCTATTTTTCTTCCTTACCAAACATGATATTTTATTTATTCCTCTAACTTTCCATTCCTCCAACTTTTCATTCTTCTAACTTTTCATTTTTTATTTTTCCATCATATCAAACGGAGCGTAAGTGTTCTCACCTCCTCCCCTTCTAGGGATGATAGTCCATGATAGTTGGGGAGTGGAAGACAGAGGGCTGAGCTCACCAAATCCCAATTTTCCCACTTTCTCATAAAAGTTGTTTCGATCAATCCTATTTGAATTTAATTTATTAATATAATTATTTATAATCATTACATTAATAGTAAACTTTGATATTTATTAACTAATCTAATAGTTTCAGGAAATTAGGTCCAAAAAACATTGTTGATACTGTAATGAGAAGTGTAATTCATTTGCATATAGATTGACCTAATTTCAATATAGACCGACCTGAACTTTGCAGCATGTCCCCAAAATCTGAAGCAATGTTACCTAGATTGTGTTTTTTTTTATACGTGGTACAAGTATGAGTACCACGTGATCCAATATTTTCTGATATGCAGTGTGATGAGAATAGACTTAATTGGTATTATCTCTCATTTACTTCTTCTAAGCCTCAATGTAGTTGAAATTCTTACGTATTAAGTATATTATTTTTTTTTATATTATATGAATTGCATACGTTGAAATAGTTATAATTTAATGTTCTAAAATATGCTGGGTTTATAAGAAAATTATTTTACGTTTTTATTTTAAGATCTTATGTACATAAGCATCTAGAAATCAAACAATGACCGAGTAGCTTGTGATTGAGGGATAGATTGATCCACGCTCAAAGAAGGCTTGACCGAAGGAATGAGTTAGAAGATAAATTGGAAGCCCCAATAAGAAACAAACCTACCCACAGAGCATTTTTTGGGAGGTAATGCTATGTCGACCAAATTATTTCCCAAATTTTGTATCTTAAATTAGTGTGGGTGGTTGGATCAATGAGGTCCACTAATTCCATTACAAATCAATGTATAAGATTTTGACACATTATTTAAGATATAATATTTGGTAAACAAATTTGGGTAACACATTTTTATCCTTTTCGAGGACTGATCGCTTTTCTTCTTACTTAACTTCTAAGAGCATCTCCAACAAAGTTTTGTATTTTAACTATCTAAAAATATATTTTTTCTATTTTAGCTACTCACTTTTTCAGGGAGAGATAGAGAGAGAATGGAGAGAAAGACAAAGAGTCGACAAGAGAGATGGAAAATTGATGATGCATAAATTGGCTTTGCACACCACCTGTCAAATATCATTAATAAATGCAGTAATTAATTAGTAAATAGAGAAAACAAGAATTATAGTGGTTCGGTCAACGTGACATACGTCCACTTTTGAATGGCTAGGGTCGCTGGATATTTTATTAACTTAAGTGTAGGGAGAGCAGAGAGTTACAAGCTTAGAGAGAGAGAGGAGAATTGTGCTCAGTTGAGTGTGATGATCCTGTTCCCCAAGTGTTGGTGGGGCTTACAATTTATAATCGCACCCTAACAAATCGGGACGACTTAATAGCAACTAAGTAACTATTCCTGTGGATCTCACGACTTCTTCTCAACGGACGAGGTGGTTGAGGTGCTTCCCGCGAGACTCAATTAGAGATGAGGTGAGGATTGACTATTTCTAAGGCGATGAGGATGAGGGTCCCAGATGCTCTTTTGATGACATAGCCAAGTTGACGTAGCTCCCTGATGAGCTTGACTGGACTTGGACCATATCGGGCTTGGTGGGTCTTTATAAAACTGGGCTTTTAGTTAAGATTAGTCTTCTCACATAGATCGGGCAATTTGAGCTTGGCCCGTCATTTGCCCCCCAATGCCCCGTGTCTAAGAAAAACTTGGAGAAGGGGGCATTAGTTTGAATCTTGAGCTTTGGGTTCCCCTTCATAATATATTTTGCCTCACTGAACACCTCAAGTCTTTTCCACTTTTACTTGAATTTTTAAGAGAACCCTTGATTTTCAATTTGAGTTTTTCCCTCTTTGAAAACCCTAGGTTATAAATAGAATCTTCCTTCTTTATTCCACCCATTTCCTTCATCTTGAGATTCAAAACCCATTCTTGAAAACCCTCAGAGCCCAAGTGTTACCCATTCCATAGTAAATTGAGAGGGTGAAGGAGGGTGCTCTCCTTGAATCTTTCCAAGAATATATATATATATATATATAGGTGATATTTCTTCTTTTTGAGTAGAGTATCCAAGTGGGCAATGTTGATTGAGGAGTGAGATATGCAAAACTCCATTGGAATGACGGGGATCGAAGGAGAAATTGAAGATGGGGAGCCTCAGGCACTGCTCAACGAAGAAGAATCCAAGAGACAGGGAGGCGGGTTGGGCAACGGCTGGATAGGCGCACAGGCCAGTAAGGGAGCTACCCAGGCCTTTGGGCAAGTAGCCCCTGTGGCGGGAGAGCAAGGTGCGCGAGCAGGCGCTGGATTTGGCAGTGATCTGGGCGCCAAAGGCACTGTTTTGGACAACAATCTGGGCGCTACAGGCGTTGGATTGAGCAACAATCTAGGCGCCACTTTAGGCGCTAAGCTGGGCTTGCACGGTATCCGTGAAAATGGAGAATGGGGACGAGTAGAAGGAGGTGCATGCGCCTGCTGTGTTGGGCGATCAGACTAGGCCAGACGCCCCTCTAGTCAATTTGGGCAAGTATAGGGGGTCAGTTGCTCCTATGGGTGCCGGTTTGGCCTACTTGGGCAAGCAAAGGGAGTCAGGCACCCCTATGGGTGCTGGGTTGAGCAAGGCAGGCGATAGAAAAATTTTGGGCGCCACTTTTGGTGATGATTCGAGGAGTTCAGGTGACCAGGAAGCAATGCATACTAACTTGGGTCCTAACCCGGGCACCGATGGGCGTGGACCACCTATGGCAGATGATTTGGTTCCTTCGAGTGACACTCCTCATAGTAAGATTTCTAGTAAATCAGGCAACTCCTCACGCCCTTGCAACAAAAAACACAAAAGTAAAGTGGTTCCTGTCGATGATGGGTCAAAAGTAAGTACCCTGTCTAGCACTTTAAATTCAGACGCCGATATTTTTCAGATTGTTTCTGCCTACCACATTCCTCTGATTGTGTTGTGTCGTCGAGCAGAGATGGGTGAGCCTGCAAACAATGACTCCTCTGGTGACATAGTCATTTATGAGGAGATGCTTGAGGCTGGGCTCAGGTTCTCCATGCCTTCTTCTGTTTGCGGCATCTTGAATTAGTTTTTCCTAACACCTGGGCGGTTGGAGGGTTTTGCTCGCCTTTCTGGAGTTGTGGAGGTAGGTACACCATGAAAATGCCTCCTATCAAGTTTCACGTGGCTTATTACCCGAGTGAGACTCTTGTTCCCAACGGGGGCTGGTATTATTTCACTCTGAGGGGAAGAAAGTTGATTACTAGACTGCCCTCCAATTGTCATAGTTGGAAGTCTCATTTCATATTCGTCGGTGGATAGTGGGCTTTAGATATTGATAGGGCATTGGTACCATCACAGTGGGTTGCTCCAAAGAAAATTGGTACGCCCTATATACTTACCCTTCTCTCATACATTGCTGTAAGCTATGTACTCACTACATTTCTATGCATGTTCTCTTGTGCTTTCTAAGGACCAAGAGTGGAAGCTGCAGGCTGTGCGAGCTCATCCCATAAGGGACTTTGGACCTCTCATGCTCAGAGATGGAGGATTTAGTGCTTCCCCTTCGGTTCAGGCTAAGGTTGCTACTCCCTCTCCGAAGTCTGGTGGCTCCTCTTCAAAGAGGAAGGGTGACTTGATTCTTTTGTACACTCCTATTTTACTTGGTGTTTTTTTATTTGTAGTAGTAAATAGGGAGGTAATTGGGTCTCACCTCACAGGTAGGAGATCTCATCCTCCTAAGGTGGCGAGGACTTCCCAAGAGGATTGCATCTCCCAAATGACCTCTCTAACGGTGCCGCCCGAGGTGAGCTTTTAGCCAACCCCTCCAATAATACCTCGGGCGCCTTCCCATCGAGTAACCCCTCCAGAGGTGCCTCCTTAGTCAGAGACTCCTTCAATTGCATCTCATTCTTTTGTCACCCCTTCTGTCCCCCATTCATCTACTCCTCCTGAGGGGACTTTTATTGAGGCACCTTCTCAAATCAACTCCATGCTGGGTAACGTGCGGGTCATCAAGGATTGGCTTGGGAGGTTTATGTTTCCTGATGATGTGAATGAGATTAGTTCCTTGGGCACTGAGGAAATCCTTAACTCTTTTCTGGAAAGCTGGGCTCAGGTAAGGATTTGTTATATTCCCCTTCTCCCATCCTT
This sequence comes from Ilex paraguariensis, assembly GCA_963454935.2. NCBI lineage: Eukaryota > Viridiplantae > Streptophyta > Magnoliopsida > Aquifoliales > Aquifoliaceae > Ilex > Ilex paraguariensis. The sequence goes on from CAUOFW020000336.1 coordinate 1,268,868, forward strand.
CCATGAGTGTATGGCATCCTTTTACCTTTTTTTTTTTTCCTTCATGCCTCAACCGCATCTTTGTTTACTTTCAAGGACCCTTCTTCATCACAAGCTGAAACACAATCATGAAGTCATGCAAAGAGAGCTTCTTGCTGCTCAGGGAAGGATCATCGAGCTTGAAGCTGCTGGGAGGGCTTTTGATGTTAACCTTGTGGCAACCCGTGAGAGGGCAACCAGACTTGAGACTGAGCTTTTGGCGTTCCACGAGGGGGCGACCAAGTTAGAGGCTGGGCTTGAGAAGGCTCGTGAAAGGTCAACTAAACTTGAGCCTGAGCTTTTGGCGACCCGTAGGAGGGACGCTCTCATGGAGGTTGATCTTATGAAGGCCCGTGAGAGGGTCATACTCAATGAGGTTGAGCTTGCTAATACCCGCGAGAGAGCCTCGCTCAGAGAGGCTATAGCAAAGGGAAAAGTGAAGGCAACTCATAAGAAAACTTTGCAAGTTGAAGAGAGGGTTGTCATAGCTAAGAGGGACTTGGAGAATAGCCTTGTAGATGCCTTCATCGACGGTTATGATGAGCTCCGAGGGAAGATCTCCGCTGTTTTCCCTGATATTAATGTTTCAGGATTCTTGCCTACTGAAGGTGAGGAGGAGGACGATCATGAGAGTAGTTAGATCGCTAGGGACTTTTGATTTTTTTTTATTTTTTTAAGAAAACATTTTGTAGTCCTTCTTTTGTACTGATACTCCTTTGAAACTGAATGAAAATGCAAAGATCTTTTTTGGGGTAAAACGTAAAAAATTTTGTTCATCGACTGTTTATGTCAAGCAATATTGGGTAATAATCCCAAAAAAAGGTAGAAAATAAAATCAAGTCCCCAACTTTTACTACTTTGACTCTCTCTAGGTGTCATTGGTAGTACCTCTTCAAATTCTCCGCGTTCCATGGATGGGATAAGACCTTCCCCAGAATTTTGGATCTTGTAAGTGTCTGGACTCACCACTTTTGTTATGAGGTAGGATCCTTCCTAATTTGGTCCCAGCTTTCCTTCGTGTGAATTCTTTGTGGCGAGGATCACTTTCTTGAGGACTAAGTCTCTTGGTTGGAAGGAATGAGGCTTTACCTTTGAGTTGTAGTACCTCATCATGCATCGTTTGTACTCTACGTTGCAGACCACATACATCTCTCTTGCCTCCTCCATCAAGTCGAGGTTGATGCAAAGTTCTTCCCCGTTGGTGATAGGGTCATAATGTTGGACCCTTAGAGAGTGTAGCCCTATCTCCACAGGGATGACCGCCTCAGTTCCAAAGGCGAGGGAGAAAAGGATTTCTCCAATAGGAGTTCTTGACGTGGTTCGATAGGCCCATAATACACCTGAGAGCTCATCGACGCAAAGACCCTTCGCTCTTTCAAGCCTTGTCGTTAATTTACGTAACACCATTCTCACTATGACTTTTGCTTGTCCGTTTGCCTACAGGTGTGCTAGGCTAGAATGAGACTGCTTTATCTGAAGGTCGGAGCAGAAGGAGTTCAGGAGCTTGTTGTTGAATTGCTTGGCATTGTCGCTGACAATGGCATAGGGTATCCCGAAGCAGCATATCAGATTTTTCCAAATAAAATCTTTTACCTTTGCGTCTGTTATCTTCGCTAAGGGCTCGGCCTCNTTGACAATGGCATGGGGTATCCCGAAGCAGCATATCAGATTTTTCCAAATAAAATTTTTTACCTTTACGTCTGTTATCTTCGCTAAGGGCTCGGCCTCCGCCCATTTGGTGAAGTAGTTGACTGCCACTACCACGAACTTGCATTATCCTCTGTTGAGAGGTAAGGGACCTAGGATGTCAATGCCCTATTTGGAAAAAGGCCACAGACTTGTGACGACTGTGAATTCTTCTAGTGGTTACTTAAGTACAGTGGCGAAGCGCTGACCCTTGTCACACTTTTTGGCGAACTCTTGAGCGTCCTTTATCATACTAGGCCAAAAGTAGCCCTGTCTGAGTGCTTTGTGGGCGAGGGAGCGTTCTCTAGAGTGATTTTGACACACCCCTTCATGTATCTCCTGTAGGGTATAGTCAGCTTCTTCGGGTGAAAGACACTGCAGCAATGGCAAGAAGTAGCCCTTCTTGTATATGGTGTCCTATAAGATGGTAAACTTGGAGGCTCTCATCCTTAGTTTCCTGGCTTCGAGGGGATCATTTGGCAGCACGCCCTCTTAGAGGTATGTCCTTATCGGGNATCAGCTTATTCGGGTGAAAGAAACTGCAGCAATGGCAAGAAGTAGCCCTTCTTGTATATGGTGTCCTATAAGATGGTAAACTTGGAGGCTCTCATCCTTAGTTTCCTGGCTTCGAGGGGATCATTTGGCAGCACGCCCTCTTAGAGGTATGTCCTTATCGGGGTTATCCAATTTGATTCGGCAGAAGTGTAGTTGACGTTTACGGTGTCTACGTCTAGCTTGCTTGGTTCGAACTGGTGACCAATGAATGTTGGTCCTCCTGGTGAGGCTTCCAAGGATGAGACGAGCCTAGCGAGTGCATCTGCGACCATGTTGTCTTCTCTCGAGTGTGATAGATCTAGAAGTACTAGAACTTCATGATTAAGCTTTTCACCATACCAAGGTATTCCTACATTCTGGCTTCTCTTGCTTCGAACTCGCCCTTTACTTGATTAAATATAAGCTAAGAATCACTGTAAGTGGCGAGGTGTTGGGCTTCTATTTCGGCGGCCAATCTTAAGCCAGAGAGGAGGACTTCGTATTTTGCCTCATTATTGGAGGTAATAAAGTGGAACTTCACTGCATACTTGATGGAAGTGCGGTCGGGGATGATTAGGATTAAGCCTGCTCCACCTCCTTTACTAGTCAAGGAGCCATCCACGTAGAGCTTCCAAAGTGGTAAAGAAGAAGGCTCAGAGGTCTCTATAGGAGCCAGGGCTCTAGGCTGGGGTGTTTGGGCACTGGAGGGGGATGTTTGGGTACCAATCTGGGTGCCAGAAGAGGAAGGTCGGGCCTCATTCTGGGTGCCATGGGATGTCTGGGCGCCTGAGGTGGAGGTCTGGGCGCTAGAGGGAGTTACTTGGGCACCAGACTGGGCACTATGGGGTGTTTAGGCACCAAAGGAGGAAGGTAGGGCACCTGGGATGGCCTGGGCGCCCAGTTTGGGCGCTTGAGTGTCCCTGTCGGGCATCTAGGTGTCCTTGCCAGGCTCCTTGGTGTCCTCATTGGGCATCTGGGTATCCTCGCTGACCAAGGTGGAAGACTCGTTGCTCCCTTCTTCTGTTGGTGTAAGCTCAGCAATAAAATCTGTCAAGGCTTGTGTTTTGATGGTTGCCCTTGGTTGGTATTGAATATCAAACTCACCGAGTTCCACTACTCACTTATGAAGTCTCCTGGATATGTCTAGTTTCCCCAATACTCTTTTTAGAGGTTGGTTTGTGACGACAACGATGTTGTGACTCTGAAAGTAATGTCGTAGGCGCCTCACCGTTGATACCAAGGTGAACGCTAGCTTTTCTAGCCCTAAATATCTAACCTCTGCTCCCAGGTATGTTTTGCTCNGCGCTAGCTTTTCTAGCCCTGAATATCTGACCTCTGCTCCCAGGTATGTTTTGCTCATGTAGTAGATAGGTTTCTGCGCTCCATCATTTTTTTTGACAAGGACGGAGCTTACTGCCGATGGGGAGGCAAAAACGTATAGATACATAATTTTTCCTAGAGTAGCATATGACAGGAGGAGAGGTGTGGCCAAGTAGACTTTGAGCCTTTGGAAGGCTTCCTTTGCCTCAGGTCCCCACTTGAAGGCCTTTCGGAGAATTTTGAAGAAAGACTTGGAAACGAACCTATTAAGTGCTGTAATTTTTTTTCCATTGAGGCACTAGAGCTCCTTGGTGGAGGAGAGTGACTTCATGTTGAGTATGACCTTGATTTTGTAGGGGTTTGCCTCAATTTTCCTTTGATTGACCATGAAACCTAAGAATTTTTCTGACCCTACGCCAAAGGCGCTCAAGATTTAGCTTCATATGATAGGACCTCAGAACATTGAAAGTTTCCTGGAGGTGCTCAATGTGATCTACTACTGTGACACTTTTCAGTAGCATGTCATCCACGTATACCTTTATTGTTCGCCCGATCTGAGATTGAAACATTTTGTTCACTAGCCGTTGATGGGTTGCTCCTGTATTTTTTAGCCTAAAGGACATAACCCTATAGTAGTAGGTCCCATTTGGAGTGATAAATGATGTTTTCTCCTGGTCTGGGGGGGTGCATGTTAATCTAGTTATACCCAGAGTACGCATCCAGGAAGGTGATCAACTCATGTCCCGTGGTGGCATCGATGAGGAGGTCGATTCATGGTAGTGGGTAGCTATCTTATTGGTACGCCTTGTTGAGCTTGGTAAAGTTGANGTGGTGGCATCGATGAGGAGGTCGATTCATGGTAGTGGGTAGCTATCTTATTGGTACGCCTTGTTGAGCTTGGTAAAGTTGACGCAGATGCGCCAATTCTCATTTCTTTTAGTTACCATTACCACATTTGAAAGCCACTCTGGATATGCTACTTCTCTGACTGCCCCATTATTTATTAGCTTTCCCACCTCTTTATCCATAGCTTGGGGCCTTTCAATGGAGGCACCTCTTAGCTTTTGGCGAACAGGCTTGTGGCGAGGATCAACAATGAGGCGATGTGTAGCCACCACTGGGTAGATGCCCTCAAGGTCTACATGTGACCATGAAAAGACATCTATGTTATGTCTCAGAAAGTCTACTAGCTGGCGTACTAGATCTTTATAAAGGGAAGAACCAATGTATACTCTTCTGTCTGGATGCTCCTCATCTAAGACCATAGGGATGAGCTCCTCGGCTGATTCTCNAAAGGGAAGAACCAATGTATACTCTTCTGTCTGGATGCTCCTCATCTAAGACCATAGGGATGAGCTCCTCGGCTGATTCTCCTCTTTCTATGGTGGCGTCATTTCTTGGGTCAAGGACCTCAACTTGCAATGCCTCATGTTGTTTCATGGTCTTCATTGAGGAGACATTGCACTCTTTTGCTGCTACCTGGTCTCCTCTGACCTCTCCGACTCCATTCGGGGTTGAAAAGTGGAAGATGAGATGATAGGTGGAGGGCACAACTCTTAATGTGTTAAGAGCAGGTCACCCTAGTATGATATTGTAGATTGATGGACAGTCTATTACTAAGAAGTTGACCATGACTGTGGAANGATGATAGGTGGAGGGCACAACTCTTAATGTGTTAAGAGCAGGTCACCCTAGTATGATATTGTAGATTGATGGACAGTCTATTACTAAGAAGTTGACCATGACTGTGGAACTTTGGGGTACTACTCCGACTGTAACTGGTAGGGTAATAGACCCTAGAGGATACACCTTCTCTCTTGAGAACCCAATAAGGGGTGATTTGATAGGCTGTAGTCTTTCTCTACCCAGGTTGAGCTTGTCATAAATTTTTGCGAATAGGATATCCATAGAGCTGCCGCTATCCACCAAGATTCTTCGTACCTGAATATTGGCAACGATCATGGTGAACACTAGAGTCTCGTCATGGGTGTGCTGGATTTATTCCAAATCCTTATCTGAGAAGGATATGACCTCGCTAATGCCCTGCCTGGGCCCCTTGGATGGGCGCAATTCGTCGAGGTGCCTCGCCTTTCTGGCGTGGGCCTTCATGGCAAAGAGTGATTCTCCACCTCTTGCCAATCCTCCTTAAATAGTGTAAATTTTCCAANCGTACCTGAATATTGGCAACGATCATGGTGAACACTAGAGTCTCGTCATGGGTGTGTTGGATTTATTCCAAATCCTTATCTGAGAAGGATATGACCTCGCTAATGCCCTGCCTAGGCGCCTTGGATGGGCGCAATTCATCGAGGTGCCTCGCCTTTCTGGCGTGGGCCTTCATGGCAAAGAGTGATTCTCCACTTCTTGCCAATCCTCCTGAAATAGTGTAAATTTTCCCAATGAGCTGTTGATCTTCCTAGTTATGAGGCGGTGGTGACGTCTGTCCTCTACCAGCAACATGCTAGCGCAGGTGACCTCGTTGAATGGTCCTCGATTTGTCTTTTATGGTCATAACAGTCATCGGTGTCATAACCGTGGTCGCGATGGAAGCAACAATACTTATTCGGATTCCTGCGGTTTGGAGGAGACTTCATCTTTCCTGGCCACTTTATCGTAGGGTCATCCTGGATCTAGAATAGAATGTGCCTGACAGCAGCATTAAGGGGAGTGAAGGCTTGTCAGTCTCTTTGAGGAGTAGAACCGAGCCAGTCTTTGATGGGTACCCTCTCTGTTCTGCTGCGCTTGTTGCTAGGCTCTTTCTTGTTGTCCCTGTCTCTTTCCTTCCTCTTCTCTCCTATTTTGGAAGACTCGCCTTGTTTGGCCATTGTGATGTCCTCAGTATTCATGTACTTTTGGGTCTTTGCTAGTAGCTCCAGCATGCTCTTTGGTGGGTGCTTCATCACTTGGAAAAGGAAGCTTGATGAATGGAGGCCTCCCAAAAAGGTGGTCACAGTCACTTTGTCATCAGGCTCCTCTACTTGGATGACCTCCTCATTAAAATGAGTGAGGCAGCTCCTNCATGTACTTTTGGGTCTTTGCTAGTAGCTCCAGCATGCTCTTTGGTGGGTGCTTCATTACTTGGAAAAGGAAGCTTGATGAGCGGAGGCCTCCCAAAAAGGTGGTCACAGTCACTTTGTCATCAGGCTCCTCTACTTGGATGACCTCCTCATTAAAATAAGTGAGGCAGCTCTTTAGGCTCTCCTCTCGGTCCTGCTTTATGCTAAGCAAGTGGGTGACTGGCTTCTGGTGGTGATGCCTTCCAATGAAATATGACACAAAGGACTTGTTTTGCTCAGCAAAAGAGGTAATGGAGGCTGGGGAGAGCTTAGCGAACCATTGTCGAGCGGATACTTTCAAGGTGGTTGGGAATGCCCTACACATGATCTTTTTTGGGACGTTGTGCAGCTGCATTAGAGTTTTGTAGGATTCGAGGTGGTCTAGTTGATCCTTCATTCCATCAAAGGTCTCCACTGACGACATTTTGAACTTTTGAGGGAGAGGGTAGTTTGCCACGTCAGGTTTTCAAGACGTTTTTGTTCGTCTGATGAGGTTATCCACAATCTCAGGTCCTTGTGCCTTCATGGCGTTAAAGATGTCACCCATTTGATTTTACACCTCTTTTATCTTTTCATCCTAGTGGTTGGGAACTCCTTTGGAATTATCATAGAAATGGCTTCCATGCTTCACGCTCTGGTTCTCCCCTTCGTCCTCATGGAAAAGAGGGTCTTCACCATGAGAAGGGGGAGTAGGAGGAGGGAGTGGAGGTCCCTTGTGGGGAACTCCACTGTGCAGGCCCCTAATGGGGCTCCCAAGGGTGAGGCGTCCAAGGGGGCTCCAAAGGGGGCACCCAGATGAGGAACATCCATGTGGGGAGCTCCTTGACGCCCAGGGCGTGGAGCTCCTCGACGCTTAGGGCGTGGAGCTCCTCGAGCTTGAGGTCCAAGTTGTGCTCCTCCTTGCCCAACGAGCATTAGTTGTAGGATATGCTGGTTTTGGGCCATAATTTGTTGCATGGTCTCGAGCATTTGCTGCGCATTTAGGACATAATTGGTTGGTGGAGGAGTAACCTCCTCCTCTCATGGTGAGGGGTTATCTTCAGGTTGGTTCATGAATCTGGTAGTGATTGTCATTGGTTCAACAAATAAAATGTTTAGAAGTGAGAACTTTGTCGAGTTTTCACAGACGGCGCCAAACTGATAATTCATAAATTGGCTTTGCACACCACCTGTCAAGTATCAGTAATAAATGTAGTAATTAATCAATAAATAGAGAAGACAAGAATTATAGTGGTTCGATCAATGCAATCTACGCCCACTTTTGAATGGCTAGGGTCGCCAGGTATTTTATTTACTCAAGTGTAAGGACATCAGAGAGTTACAAGCTTAGAGAGAGGGGCGAGAATTGTGCTTAGTTGAGTGTGATGATTCTGCCCCCTAAGTGTTGGAGAGACTTACAATTTATAGTCGTACCCTAACAGATCGGGGCGGTTTAATAGCAACTAAGTAACTATTCTTGTGAAGCTCACGATTTTTTCTCAACGGATGAGGTGGTTGAGGTGCTTCCCACGAGACTCGATCAGAGATAAGGTGAGGGTTGACTATTTCCAAGACGGTGAGGTTAAGGGTGAGGGTCCCGGACGCTCTTTTGATGACGTAGTCAAGCTGACGTAACTCCCTGATGAGCTTGACTAGACTTGGACCATATCAGGCTTGGTGAATTTTTATAAGACTAGACTCTTATTTAAGATTGGACTTCTCACATGGATTGACCCATTTGGGCTTGGCCCATCAAAAATGATAGGAGGAGAGAGAAAAAAATTATAAAGTAGTTATACAAGTTGCTTATAGTATCATTGTAATAAAAAATTATTTTAGAGCATCTAAACATATTCTATTAGAATATGATTTTTATTTTTGATTAGCTAAATTTTAACTATTTTTAAATTTTACATATTCTCTACTCTTTT
>CAUOFW020000336.1:1287129-1298515 GCA_963454935.2 Ilex paraguariensis
TATATATATATATATATATATATATGCCTGTGTATGGAGGAATGTAAAACAATCTGGTGGTTTTAGGTGTATGGTCCGAGTATGCTACCTACGTTGAACCTGACCGGCGATGTGATATTGACGGAGCGGATATCGACCCTGCTGGGTATGGTGGGCCCAGGAGACGTTGTTTTAGTTCGTTCACCTGAAAACCCTAGAAGGACGATAACGAAGCGCATTTTGGGCATGGAAGGTGATAAGGTCACTTTCTTAGTGGACCCCAGAAACAGTGATAATTGTCACACTGTGGAGGTATATATATAGCACACAAACATGTTATGTTTCATTTCAATTCTCATGTCTTAGCTCCAATTTATGTTTCATTTCTTGCTGCTATGCTTGATTTTTCACTCTTAAAATTGTTGGACTAATTAAAACACTAGTTTTTTTCTTAATTGTATTGATGATGCACAAAATGGTTTTGCACACCACATGTCAAGTGTGAATAATAAATGCAAGAAAATAAAATCAGGAGATAGGGAGACACAGACAATTTATAGTGGTTCGGTCAGCCTGACCTACGTTCACTCTTCAATGGCTCTAGTTGCCGGGTATTTTATTAACTCAAGGGTGTGGGGAGCAGAGAGTACAAGTTTTGAGGGAGAGGACAGAGTCGTGCTCAGGTGATGTGTGATGCCCCCCAAGTGTTGGTGGGACGTGCAATTTATAGTGGCCCCCTAACAAGTTGAGGCTATTTTACAGTAACTAAGCAACCATTTTGGTGGAGTTCACGACTTTTTCTTAACGGGCGAGGTGGTCTCTATGAGATGCGGTCAAGGATAAGGTGAGGGTGGACTGTTTCCTTGGCGGTGCAGGTAAGGCTCCGTGCTCTCTCTCTCTCTTGATGACGTAGCTGAACTGATGAGATTGAACTTGGATAATATTGGGCTTAGTGGGTCTTTATAAGATTGAGCTCTTCAATTGGGGTTTGGGTTTTCCAAATAAATTGGGTTCTTCTTGGGCTTGACCCATCATTTGTCCTCCAATGCCTCCTATGTCTAAGGAAATTTGGAGAAGGAGGCATTGACTCTTCATTTGTATAATTATTTTTGGCTTTGGTGCATACTTCAAGCCTTTCCCACTTTTGTTAGGATTTTTAAGAGGGCCCATAATTTTCAATTTGGACTTTTCCCTCTTTTAAAAACCCTAGACTATAAATATAGTCTTCTTCATTCTACCTATTTCACTCACCTTGAGATTGAAAATCATTCTTGAAAATCTTGAAAGCCCAAGTTCTACCCATTTCATTTACCTTGAGATTGAGCATCCATTCTTGAGAACTTTAAAAGCCCAAGTCCTACCCATTTCGTTGGAACTTGAGAGGAAAAAGTGTGTTCTTCTTGAATCCTTCCAAGAGTATATTGATATATATACATACCCATTTATATATATATATATATATATAGGTGGACAGCTTGGATGCGCAGAACAAAGAGCTGGACAGCTTGGGTGGAGTGCTGGACAACTTTGGTGCGCAAAATAGAGGGCTGGGTAGCTTGGGCGCGCAGAGCAGAATGCTGGACAGCTTGGGCGCGCATAGCAGGGAGCTGGACAGCCGCGTGCAGGTCAAAAATGAGGTTGTTCAGACCATCAAGCGGCGCAACAGGCATGCACAGTGGGCGAGCAGGGGGGCTGGGCAGTAGCCTGGGCGCAGGGGCAGGCCTGGGCATCACTTTAGGCGCTGATTCGGGCGCCTTTGGAGCTGTTTTGTGCAACTTTGGAGCGTCAGGCAGTGTTGGGCTGCCCCGTTTGGGCGAGCAAAGGTGGTCAGACACCTCTCCAGGTGTTGGGCTATCTCGTTTGGGAGAGCATAGAGCGTCAGACACCCCTCCAAGTGCTGGGCTAAGCACTGCAGACGACAAGGAAGCTTCGGGTGCCGCTTTTGGTCATCACGATCTAACTTCTCCAAGTATGACTTCTCAAAGCCAAATCCCTCAAGACGATAGCTTGGGCCACTCCTTACGGCCTCGAAAGAAGAAGCACAAAGGCAAACTGAGACTTGATGACGATGGGTCTAAGGTGAGTACCCTTTCCAGTTTGTTCAATTCGGATGGAGATATCTTGAGGCTGGTTTCTACTTATCGTATTCCTTCGATTGTGCTGTGTCATCGGGCTGAGACGGGTGAGCTTGCTTGCGACGCCTCCTCTGGTGATATTGTTGTTTACGAGGAAATGCTTGAGGCTGAGCTAAGATTCCCAATGTCCCCTACCATTTGCCGTATTTTGCATTATTTTTCCTTGACTCCAGGGCGATTAGTGCCCAATAGTTGGAGAGTTCTGCTGGGTTTTCTTGCATTATGGAGGAAAGTGCATCATGAGGATGCTTCTCCTGTGGAGTTCTATGTAGCATATAATTTGAGCGAAGCTCCTGCACCAAATAAGGGGTGATATTACTTTATCACAAGAAGTGGTACGGTGCTCACGGGAATGCGCTCTAATTGTTGCGGCTGAAAATCTTGTTTTTTCTTTGTTGGTGGAGAGGGGGCCGCAGAAGCCAACAGAGGTTTGGTGCTAATATATTGGGGTGTTGTCCGAAAACCTGGTACGTTGCACATTTGCTTTTTTTTTTTTTCTGTGCTCACCATTCCCTTGCAGACACGCCCGTACTTTCTTAAGATCAGGAGTGGAAGTTGGAGACCATCAAGGCTTGCCCTCACAAAGATTTGGGAGCTCTTCTGCCCAAGGATACTAGGGCCGTTGCTCCCTCTCAGAAATCTGGTGATTCCTCTTCAAAGAAAAAGGGTGAGTTAGTTTCCTCCTTTAATTTCTCCTTCCTCTTGGTATTTTTCACCTCTCTGACACTTTATTGTTTTTGCAGCAAGTAAAAAGGTGGTAGTGTCTCGCTATTCTAGCAAGAGCCCTCATTCTTCCAAGGTGGCGAGGACGGGTGATGCCCCCCAAGTGACTCCTACGGTGGTGCCTCCTCAACCAGCGACTTCTTCAGTTGCTACTCCAGAGTCTTCCTTGCCGGGCACACCTTCTGCTTTTCCTTTGTCCCCTCCTCATGTGGGAACCTTTGCTAGAGGACCGACTTGGCTTGGTCCCATGATGGGTAGACCGCCAGTCATCAGAGAAAGGGTTGGGAGGTTTGTGTTCGCACCCGAAGTTTGTCAGCTTAGTACTTCTGGCACCGAGAGGATTGTCAACACATATTTGGAAGGCCTGGCTCAGGTAAGGGTCTACTATTTCCCTTTCTCCACTTCCTTCTTACGTCTTTGGTCACCTTTGTACCTTTCATCTTCTTCAGGTTTTGACTTCATCTGTCTGCTTGATTTCAAAGGCCTATAATCATGACAAACTGAAGCTGGATTTTGATGTCGTGCAAAAGGAGCTTCTTATTGCTCAAGGGCGGATTGCCGAGTTTGAGGCAGCTGGTAGTGCTTCTCGGGATGAGCTTGTGGCAGCTCACGAGGGGGCAACCAAGTTTGAGTCTGAGCTTTTGGCGACCTGTGAGAGGGACGCGCTCAAGGAGGGTCAGCTTATTAAGGCCCGTGAGCAGGCAACTAAGCTTGAGGCTGAGCGTTTGGCGACCCATGAGAGGAATGCGCTCAGGGAGGCTGACCTTGTAGAGACCCATGAGAGGGCCATGCTCAGAGAGGCTGCTGTTGTGGAGGCAAAGTTGAAGGCCGCTCAGGAGAGAGCTTCCTGTGCTGAGGAAGACTTGGAGAATGGCCTCGCAAATGCTTTTATTGATGGTTTCGAGGAGCTCTGAGGGAAGATCTCTGCTGCTTTCCCAGACATCGACTTCTCAGGTTTCGTGCCTACTGATGATAGTGAGGGGGGCTCTGATAATGTCAAGGATGATGAGGAGGAGGAGTAGGTGGAGGACGACCGTGAGAGCAGTTAGAGTGTTTAGGACTTTTGATTTCTTTTTTTTTTTTAAGAAATACAGTTTATAGCTTCACTTTTGTACTGATACTCTTTTGAAATGAAATGCAAAAGATATTTTTGGAGTAAAAACGTAGAAAATTTTATTAATCTATTGTTTATTTAAAGCAACATTGGGTAATAATTCCCAAAAAGGTACATTGAATATTGGGTAATAACCCCAAAAAATAAAATCAAGTCCCAACTTCCACTATTTTGATGCTCTCAAGGTGTCATTGGTAATACCTCTTCAAGTGCTCTGCATTCCATGGATGGAGTAAGACTTTTCCCTCAGAATTCTGGATCCTAGAGTTGCTCGGCCTCACCACCTCTGTTACGAGGTAGGGTCCTTCCCAATTCGGTCCCAGCTTTCCTTTGTGTGCATCCTTTGTNCTAGAGGTGCTCGGCCTCACCACCTCTGTTACGAGGTAGGGTCCTTCCCAATTCAGTCTCAGCTTTCCTTCGTGTGCATCCTTTGTGGCGAGGATCACTTTCTTGAGGACCAAGTCCCCTGGTTGGAAGGAACGAGGCTTCACCCTCGAGTTGTAATATTTCGCCATTCGTCGTTTGTACTCTGCGTTGCGGACCACAGCCATCTCCTTTGCCTCTTTCACCAAGTCGAGGTTGATGTGGAGTCCTTCCTCGTTGGTGATGGGGTTGTGGTGTTGGACCCTTAGAGAGTGTATCCCGATTTCCACAGGGATGACCGCCTCAGTTCTAATGGCGAGGGAGAAAGGGGTCTCCCCAGTAGGAGTTCTTGGTGTGGTTCAATAGGCCCACAATACTCCAGGTAGCTCGTCTACCCAAAGACCCTTCGCTCTTTCAAGCCTTGTCTTTAGGTTGCGTAGCACTGTTCTTACCATAACCGCTGCTTGTCCATTTGCCTGTGGGTGTGCTGGGCTGGAGTGAGGTTGTTTTATTTGAAGGTCGGAGTAGAAAGAGTTTAGCAGCTTATTGTCGAATTGCTTGGCGTTATCACTGATAATGGCGTGGGGAATCTCGAAGCGACAGACCAAACTCTTCCAGATAAAATCTTTGACTTTCGCGTCTGTGATTTTAGCTAAGGGTTCGGCCTCTGTCCACTAGGTGAAATAGTCGATTGCCACCACCACGAACTTGCACTGTCTTTTGCTGAGAGGCAAGGGGCCTAGGATGTTGATGCCCCATTTGGAGAAAGGCCACAGACTTAAAATGGTTGTTAGCTCCTCCGGTGGTTGCTTGGACATAGTTGCGAAACGTTGACACTTGTCACACTTCTTGGAGAATTCTTGGGCATCCCTTACCATGGAGGGCCAAAAGTAGCCTTGTCTGAGCGCCTTGTGGGCAAGGGAGCGCCATCTAGAGTAGTTCCCACAGATCTCCTCGTGGATCTCTCGTAGGGCATAGTGAGCTTCTTCGGGTGAGAGGCATCGCATCAACGACAAGGAATAGTCTTTCTTGTACAACGTGTCCTGTAGGACAATAAACTTGGAGGCTCTTATCCTCAACTTCCTGGACTCTAGAGGATCATCTGGCAGCACACCTTCCTAGAAGTACGCCGTTATTAGGGTCATCCAGTTTGATTCAGCTGATGTACGGTTTACATTTATGGTCTCCGTATCCAACTTGCTCGGCTCGAACTGGTGACCGATGAACACTGGCTCTCCTGAAGGGGCTTCCACGGATGAGGCGAGTTTTGCGAGTGCATCGGTGGCCATGTTATCTTCTCTGGGGACGTGGCTTATCTGGAAGTAGTAGAATTTTGTGATCATGCTTCTTGCCATGCCAAGGTATTCCTGTATCCTAGCTCCTTTGGCTTCGAACTCGCCCTTCACTTTATTAACTATCAGCTGTGAATCATTGAAGGTGGCGAGGTGTTGAGCTTCCATTTCCACTGCCAATCTTAATCCAGAGAGGAGAGCTTTGTACTCCGCCTCGTTGGAGGTAACGAAGTGGAGCTTCATCGCATACTTGAGAGTGGTGCCATTTGGACTGATCAAGATTAGGCCAGCTCCTCCGTCTTCACTGGTCGAGGAACCATTTACATAGAGTTTCCAAAGTAGAAGAGAGGAGGGTTTGAAATTTAAAGTGGCCGATTGGGTGCCTGGGGAGGCTGCCTGAGCTCCCGGAGGAGCAGCCTGGGCACTTGGAGGTGCAATCTGGGCGCTTGGGCACCTGGGCGCTAGGAGGAGCAGCCTGGGCACTTTGAGGTGCAATCTGGGCTGCCTGAGCGCCAGGAGGAGCAGCCTGGGCACCTAGAGGTGCAGTCGGGGCGCCTGCAGGGGCTGCCTGGGCAGCCCTACAGCTCCCTTCTTAAGCTAGTGTGAGCTCGACAATGAAGTCTGCCAGGGCTTGTGCTTTGATGGCTGCCTTTGGTTGGTACTGAATGTCGAACTCCCTGAGTTCCATTACCCATTTAAGAGTCTGTAGGATACGTTTGGCTTTCCCAAGATTCTTTTAAGAGGTTGGTCTGTGACGACCACAATGCTGTGACTCTGAAAGTAGTGTCGTAGTCGTCTTGCCATTGTGATCAAGGCGAGCGCCAATTTTTCTAATCCCGAATATTTGATTTCTGCCCCCTGTATGCCCTGCTTACGTAATAAATTGACTTCTGTAGTCCATTATCATTTCTGATGAGTACTGAGCTTATTGCTGATGAGGAAGCAGAAAGATAAAGATGGAGAGTTTCTCCCCGAGTGGCATATGATAAGGTGTGGCTAGGTAAACCTTGAGCCTTTGGAAGGCCTCCTCCGCCTCAGGCTCCCACTCAAAGGCCTTCCTCCCACTCAAAGGCCTTCCGGAGAATCTTGAAGAAGGGCAGACATTTGTTTGCAGATTTGGAAAAGAACCTATTGAGTGCAACGACTCTTCCATTGAGGCGTTGGAGCTCCTTGGTTGAGGAATGTGACTTCATGTCGAGGATAGCCTTGATTTTATCGGGGTTCGCCTCAATTTTCCTCTGATTGACCATAAAGCCCAAGAATTTTTCAGATCTTACGCCAAAGGCACACTTCTCAGGATTGAGATTCATGTGATAGGACCTTAGGACATCGAAAGTTTCTTGGAGGTGATCGATGTGGTCTACTACTGCGAGACTTTTCGCTAGCATGTCATCCACATATACCTCCATTATTCGTCCGATCTGAGACTGGAACATCTTGTTTACCAACCGTTGGTAGGTTGCTCTTGCGTTCTTTAGTCCGAAGGGCATGACACTGTAGCAATAGGTTCTCTTCGGAGTGATGAATGATGTTTTCTCTTGGTCTAGGGGGTACATGCTAATCTGGTTGTACCCAGAGTAAGCCTCCAGGAAAGTGAGCAACTCATGCCCCGTGGTGGCGTCGATGAGGAGGTCGATCCGTGGCAACGGGTAACTGTCTTTCGGGCACGCTTTGTTGAGTTATGTGAAGTTGACGCAGAGACGCCATTTTCCATTAGTTTTAGTGACCATCACCACGTTGGAGAGCCACTCAGGATACGTTACTTCCCTGACGGTTTCGTTATTTATTAGCTTTCCCACCTCCTTGTCCATAGTTTGGGCCCTTTCAGTGGAGGCACCCCTTAGCTTTTGGTGAACAGGCTTGTGGGATGGGTCTACATTGAGACAGTGTGTGGCCACTTCTGGGTAAATTCCCTCAAGGTTTGCATATGACCACGCAAAGACGTCTATGTTACGTCTAAGAAAGTCTATTAGTAGGCCAACTAGGTCATCAGAAAGGGAAGAGCCGATGTATACTCTTCTGTCTAGGTGCTCCTCATCCAAGGCCATAGGGGTGAGCTTTTCGACTGGTTCTCCTCTCTCTACGGTGGCGTCATCCCTTGGATCAAGGACCTCCACTTGCAACGCCTCCTGTGGCTTCCTGGTTTTCATGGAGGAGACGTAGCACTCCCTCGCTGTTATCTGATCTCCTCTGACCTCTCCGACTCCATTCGTGGTTGAAAAGCGGAGGATAAGGTGATAGGTAGAGGGCACAACTCTTAATGAGTTAAGAGCAGGTCGTTCCAATATGATATTTTAGGCTGATGGGCAATCTATGACCAAGAAATTGACCATGACTGTGGAGCTCCGGGGCGACGCTCCGATTGTGATAGGTAGGGTGATGGATCCTAGGGGATATACCTTTTCCCTTGAGAACCCAATGAGGGGTGACCTGATAGGCTGTAGTCTCTCTCTGCCCAGGTTGAGCTTGTCATAAGCCTCTGCGAATAGGATATCTGCAGAGCTGCCACTGTTCACCAGGATCCTGTGCACCTGAAAATTGGCTGTGGTCATGGTGAGCACCAGGGGGTCGTCATGGGGGTGCTGGATTCCCTTTAGGTCCTTATTTGAGAAAGATATGTCCTCGCTGTCGCCCTGCTTTGGCACTTTGGATGGGCGTATCTCGTTGAGGTGCCTTGCCTTTTTGGCGTGGGCCTTTATTGCAGAGAATGATTCTCCACCTCCTGCTAATCCTCCCGAGATGGTGTGGATCTCCCCACGGGCTGCTGGTCTTCTTGATTGTGAGGTGGTGGTGTTCGTTCTCTGCCAGCCACATATTAGCATAGGTGGCCATGGTGGATGAGTTCCTCAATTTGTCTTTTGAGGTCATAGCAATCGTCGGTGTCATGCCCATGGTCGCGGTGGAAACGGCAGTACTTGTTAGGATTTCTGCGATTTGGAGGAGACTTCATCTTCCCTGGCCACTTTATGGCGGGGTCATCCTGGATCTGGAACAGGATGTGCCCGACAGCGGCATTGAGGGGAGTGAAGGCTTGTCGGTCGTTCGGAGGAGTAGGATCTAGCCGGTCTTTGACAGGAACCTTCTCTGTTTTGCCACGCTTGTTGCTAGTCTCCTTGTCTTCTCTCTCTCTTTCCTTCCTCTTTTCCCCTGCTGCTTTGGAGGACTCACCTCGCTTGGCCCTAGTAATGTCCTCAGCATTCATGTATTTCTAGGCCTTTGCTAGCAGTTTTGGCATGCTCTTTTGTGGACGCTTCATCACTGAGAAAAGGAAGCTTGACGAGCGGAGGCCTCCCAAGAAAGTAGTCATCGTCACTTTGTCGGCGGGCTCATCAACTTGGAGTACCTCCTCGTTAAAATGAGTGAGATAGCTCCTCAGGCTCTCCTCCTTGCCTAGCTTTATGCTAAGCAGATGGGTGACAAGCTTCTGGTGGCGACGCCCCCCAATGAAATGTGATACGAATGACCTGCTCAGCTCAGCAAAGGAAGCGATGAAGGTTGGGGGGAGCTTAGCGAACCATTGTTGTGCGGTCTAGTGGATCTTTTGTTCCGTTATAGTTTTCCACAAATGGCATTTTGAACTTTTGAGGGAAGGGATAATTCGCCATGTCAGGTTTGAAAGGCGTGTCTGTAAGCCTTTCCAGGTAGTCCACTGTCCAGGTCCCTGTGCCTTCATGGTGTTGAAGACATCACCCAATTGATTTTGTACTTTCTTGATTTTCTCGTCCCAATGATTTGGGACTCCTTTGGAATGGATCATGGAAATACTCCCATGCTCCATGTTTTGGTTCTCACCCTCATCCTCCTAGAGATGAGGGTCCTCACCACGGGAAGCAGGAGGAGGAGGAGGGGGAACTCCCTCATGAGGGGCTCCCCTATGTGGGGTGCCCAAGGGGACTCCGAAGGGGGTGCCCAGCCCTGTAGGGGTGCCTGGGTGTGGATGCCCAGGGCGTGGAGCTCCTTGATGCCCAGGGTGTGGAGCTCCTTGGCGCCCTTCATGCTGTGCACCTTCAAGTTGTGCCCTTCCTTGTCTAGCGAGCATGAGTTGCAGTATCTGCTGGTTTTGGGCCACCAGCTGCTGCATGGTCTCCAGTATTTGCTGTGGATTTGGAGCTGGAGCATTTGGGACAGGGTTGGTGGGTGGAGGAGCAACCTCCTCCTCTCGTGGTGGATTGTCTTCGTGTTGGTTCATGGATCTGGTAGTGATCGCCATTAGTTCAGCAAATGGAACGTTTAAGAGTGAGAATTTTGTCGAGTTCCCATAGACGGTGCCAAACTGATGATGCACAAAATGATTTTGCACACCATCTGTCAAGTGCGAATAATAAATGCAAGAAAATAAAATCAGGAGATACAGAGACACTGGCAATTTATAGTGGTTCGGTCAACCTGACCTACGTCCACTCTTCAATAACTCTGGTTTGCTGGGTTTTTTATTAACTCAAGGGTGTGGGGAGCAGAGAGTACAAGCTTTGAGAGAGAGGAGAGAGTCGTGCTCAGGTGATGTGTGATGCCCCCAAGTGTTGGTAGGGCGTGCAATTTATAGTGGCCCCCTAACAGGTTGGGGCTATTTTACAGCAACTAAGCAACCATTTCGGTGGAACTCACGACTTCTTCTTAACGGGCGAGGGGGTTGAGATGCTCTTCAGGAGATGCGGTCAAGGACAAGTTGAGGGTGGACTGTTTCCTTGGCGGTGCGGGTAAGGCTCCTGTGCTCTCTCTCTCTCTCTCTCTCGATGACGTAGCTGAACTGATGAGACTGGACTTGGACAATATTGGGCTTAGGGGGTCTTTATAAGACTGAGCTCTTCAATTGGGGTTTGCGTTTTCCAAATAAATTGGGTTCTTCTTGGACTTGACCCATCATATATAATTATAACTTAGGATGGGTCATAAAGTGTTTTTAGTTTGTGCATTAGATACTTGTCTCTAGACCTTGCAGCTCCTTGATTATTGCACTATATAAATTGGTAGAAAGAATCAACAGTAGATTGCCTGAAGAGTCCATAATTTTTTACTTAAATTGTTCAAATCAATTGGCTGGATTAAATGGGTTCGTTTCTGATTCGTTCAAAAATTTGATATTCACAGCTTTGGCCTCTTACAAAAATGCATATTAAGCGGCATAAACTTCTTGGTCTTTATTGTTGAAAATTTTCCAACGTTAATAAAATAGCCAGCTAAGGAAGCGTCTTCCCCTTGAAATTGTTGGGGTTACTGGAAATAGTATGCCCTGAATTTACTCTACTCAGATGCCCTTTTTTTTAAGCATGGTCAATGGTTGAATCTGCTTACAAAATCATATTATCATAATTTGTAATACTTATTTCAGAAGTTTGCCGGGCTCAACTATAAGCAAGCTAATCCAAAAAGAACTTAGTATCTATTTCCCAAATCTTTATTGGACATGCCAATGGCTCTTCCTGAAACATGGTAAGAGATTTTTTCTTATTTTGAAAATCTGAATTTATGTATACCTTTTGTTAGAACCCTTATGCTATTGGAATTATTGCTCCAATCTAATTTTTCAGGTTTTTCAAATCCCACCTTGTCAGACATGCTTTTTTATGTACTAATTTATTTTTCTTATTTTGATTTTTTTTTGGGAATAAATGGATAGGTGCCAAAGGGGCATGTTTGGATTCAGGGGGATAACATCTATTTATCTAAGGATTCACGACAATATGGGCCCATTCCTTATGGCCTAATTCTGGGCAAAGTGTGCTGCAGGGTAAGCATCTCTTCTTACTATCATAAATTGAATTTATGGCCTGGATTTATCT